>QLPM01007170.1:0-19930 GCA_003314695.1 Albatrellus sp. MG142 | reverse complement strand
CCACTCCTTCGCCTCGACCTCCTTCTGCAGAGTCAGGTGGCGGATTGCATCGCGTTCCTGGCCCAGTTGGCTTCTCATGTCCTGACTGAAGAAGCGACAGCGATAGTCATGACTAAGGATACTATGGCAGTCCGACGAACACGTACGTCTGATTTTCTAGCATCTGCATCTGGCTCTCTAGCCGACGCCTGTCACTCTCGCCAGATCGCTCAAGGTCACTGTGCATTTTCTGCACATTAACCATCAAATCGGACAGATGGGACCGCTCGACGGAGAGCGCCTTATTCTCCTCGACCAGGCGGTATTGGATACTCTACACAAAGCCCAACGCTGTCAAACTATGCACCATGAAAAGAAAGACACCATGCAAGCTCACCTCCCAAATCTTCTTCTCTGCACGCAGGTTTGCGCACTCGTTGCGCAGCTGTTCAGTACGGCTATTGGCAGTGACAAGGTCTTCTGTAGCACGGTTGCACTCAATATCCACACGGGTATACTGATCATACAACTGATGGTTGCGCTTGGTGAGCTCTTCAAGCTCGCGCGCCTGGACAATGTACTGCTCCTGCGCCATCTTCTGTCGCTCTGGTCGTCGCAGTCGTACCTATGAGTCGTATACTGTGCTCTGCAATGTGCCGTACTCACCCGTCAGGAATTCGGCCTTTGCAATCGCTTTCGCGAGTCGTGCATTAAGCTTGCCGTTCTCTCGCTGTGCAGACACAATTTCTTCTCTCAAGCGCCCGCTGTCAATACCCATCTCTGTGCGATATGCCTCAAACTGGCCCTGGATATCCGCCAGCTCCACCACGATATCAGACTCGGGCGCCGAGGCGTGCTCGCTGTGGCCATTGACCTCAGCTGCTGCACTACGAGCCCCTGCCGTACGCTCCGCCCGAGCGAGTATGCTCTTAAACGAGTCGCGCTCCTTCATGTACGCCTGTATCTTGATCTCACTGATCTTCTTCTGGTTCTCGAGCTGGGCCTGGAGCTCCTGGATGGCATCGTGCGCCTCACGGACCGCCTCGCCCTGCTCCTTTTCCAACGCCTCGCGATACTCCTTCTCTTCCGCTTCCATTTTGGCGCCCAACTCCCGCGTAATGCGCAAGAGCTTCTGATTCTGTTCCTGCAACCCAGTAACCGACCGAAACAGGACAAGGCTATTCGTGATGATGTCATCGATGTTCTCCGCAGGCTGCGTGGAGGGGTCCAAATCCAGGTCCTCATCCGACGGTATTGTGGGATCCTGTTGTCTGGAGACCTCCTTGAGGAGCACTTGCACCTGGCGTCCGAGATCGTTCAGTTGTTTCTTTAGAAGCTCGTTCTCGCGCCCGCTCTGAACAAGTCTCTGGTTGGCTTCTTGAGCAGCGGAAAAATTAGTGTCGCGGTCTGCAAGCGCATCAGCAAGCTGGGAGACGAGCTGATCAGCTTCTGACTGCAAACGTTCGTACTCTGTGCGCTGCTGCGCGAGAATGGGTGCCTGGAACCTGTCAGAATAGCTACACAACCTGCCGAAGGGTATAACTCACTCGCTCCTCGATCTGAGCCAGAACTTCCGACAATGTGCGGTCCATATGGTCGTATTCTGCTGTCCTCTTCGCGTACTCATCCTGCAGCCGCACGTAGTCAGCGTACACCTCCGTAAACGATTTCCCGCCCTTTTGTGCTCGACTGGCCATTGCCACGGTCGGGCTCAGGCCTAACATGCCCTGTGTCGTCAGATCCGGTGTTGCGCCACGCGCAGGCGTCGTGGGGATACCTGCAACAGAGGGCAACGGAAACTCCCCGCGATTCACGCGTTCCAAGACCCGCTCCATATCCTCTACCCGTTGTTCAGCGTCCTCTGCCCTATGCCGCTCTCGTTCTACCTCCTCCTTCAGAACTGCCTCACGCCTCTCCGTTCGATCTCCAACTCCAGCCCATTCCTTCTCAATCCCTTCGACGATCCCCTTGGCTTGAGTCTCGCGTTCTTCCATCATCTCCACCAGTCGACGCAAGCCAGCAGCCTCACTAGCATACGTCGCCTCTTGTTCCGCAAGACGACCAGTGAGTTCCTGTACGCGAGCTAGAGCTTGAGCAAGCTGCTGGGCCTGAGTCTGGTGCGCAGACTGCACTGCCTTCAACGTGCCCTCTGTTGAAGCGTGGGTCTGCACAAGGGCGTCATGAGCGGACTGCAGCTGTGCGAGCTCCGCATGCTTGGCATGGCGATATTTAGCAAACTCAGTTGATCTGTCAGTGAGCTCAGTGCTAGTGCGCTCAGCTTCCTCCTTAGCAAGAGTGAGCTGCTGAGACAAGGAGTCGATCTTAAACTGTGGCGGGATCAGGACATGAGGGTATAACTAAGACTTGAAGTAAAATACGTGCCTTCGTAGCATTCTCAGATGAGCGGACCTCCCTAAGTTTTGACTCGAGAGTCTGGTATTCTTGACGCGCCTGTTTGAGGTTGGCACGGAGAATCTGGATTTCGCCTGCGACAGCAACAAGGATGCAGCACGTGAGCAGGGCGACCATCGAGAGGTCCTCAAAGTTGAAGTCGCAGAGAGGATATAACGTTGTTAAACATACCATCCCGCTGAGCACTGTCCTCCTTCAAACGACTAACGACTCCAACCAGGTCACGTTTCTCTCGCTCGGTGTCCTCGACCCTGTGTTTGAGGGTGTCCAGTTCTGTTGATGACGAAGACTGCGCGCTGGAGAAGGTCGTTATCTGCGACTGCAAATTCGTTCGTGAGGCCACTGCACAGCGGTAAGATCAGTGACGCGTTTAACTAGGTGCTGTTACACGGCCATAAAAACGAACATAGCTCGTCGCGCTCCTTCTTGATTTGCTTGAGCTCCTTTTGAGTATATTCGAGCTCAACTTCGACCTCTTTCGTCAAGGATTCTCGGTCTTGCAGGAACTGGTCCAGCTCTACATCTTTCTTCTGTAATTCTGCACGCGTCTCCTCCAGGTCCCGCTGAGTGGTATCGAGGTCTGTCGCCTGAGAAACAACGATTCTATACAGCGCAGTTATGGTCTCTGGACTCGGAACAGTGAGAGAGACATCTGGGAGAAGTTTCGACAGCATTTCATAGTGGATGTCGTCCGGAATAGCGACTATAAAGTCAGGTTTGGAGAGAGTGGCGCCGCCATCGGACTGGTCAGCATTTTGGGAGGACCTTTCGGCATGTTCAGCAGCGGCAGTCGCAGCCTCCTTAGATTGTCTGCGAGTCCTCCGGGAGGACATGGAGGAGAAAAGAAAAGAGAGGGGGGAAGGGAAAGAGTCGGTAGAGAACAAGCCGCGACTGTGGCCGACAACCTGCTTCGACGTGCCGCTCGATTACGTAATATCAATTCCCGCGTCGTGGCTTGCGGGCACAAATCCTTAAACTTCTGGAAAGTTTGGATTGATGTTATAATCTCTGGCCCTTCAACCCGTGATACAAAGAGATTCAATACCACTTCAATGATCGGACCTGTATCTTCCTCTAGCGTGGTTAAGGATACCAGTGGACGGTCTTTAGCAATGCGGGTGCTATAACCTTCGTACTCGATCGATATTCAACTACTGCTACTTGTGCACATGTGACCTAGTCGTCGGAAAGTCCTTGTCCATAAGTACCATAAATCAAATCATGGTATGCAAGCTTTTATAATCATCAAGAAGTTACGAGATAAGACTCGGGTGCCAGCATGACCGTGTTAGGTCTGCAACAACAGAATTTCACATCCGCTGATCACAGTTCAGTTGGCAAGCCACCCCAGAACAGGCCCACAACCGCTCAAACAACTCGGACAGTCACGTTCGCAATCTCGAACAAAGAATATGGTCCTGCCTGTATTTCCAGGGGGCGTCAAAATAATCCCGGTGTTCCATCAATGAATCTCACTCACCCCGACGAGCGCCACGTGGACCACGCTCAGGACGGCTTGCTTACCCTTTTGCAGGGCCGCTGGCAGAGTAACATTGAAACATTGTTGGGGAACGTCCTGTGCAGTGGGTGACCGTGGATATTGAGGGTTGAATGGGCCGATATAGAGAGTTTCTCCCAGACGCTGGGTTGCATCGTTGCACACGCTTTGATCAGTGCAGCTCGCTATTGAGATGGCGATGGCGACCTCTTCCGAGCCCGTGAGTGAGTTCTAGGTCCCATCATATCGCATCTGAATCTTGGAGCGTAATCTTACTAGAGGACTTACCGGTCGGTCTACCTGCACGGTAAGCGCACTTCCAGGAGTGACGGTGGCATTCGGGGCAGGAGCACCAATGTGGATTGTTTGGGCGCATGCAGCAGCAACGAGATACGCAACAACAGCGAAGATCTTCATGGTGAGGCTGTTCTACAAAGTGTTATGCAGTACACGGGAGGGAAGAAGATGTGGTGGAAGGGTGAGGATTGTAGCTCTGATGAAGTTGGTTTATATATACAGCAACTCAAGAATGATGACGAGTGCAAGTTGGATCAGACGCGACGATAATGAAACAAACTTTCGCTTAAATTCGCTAATATTTCGCCGCAATAAGTTCCGGTCAGGTCACTTAAGGTTGTGCTCCGAAGGTACATCCCCCAGTCGAACTAGTACTGAACGCCTGCGCAGTATATTGCCGTAGTAGGAGATGGCAATGGTACTTGAATGTCTTTCTTCTGGCTAATACTGCTAGAGTCAGCGACGGAGACATGCCTAACATACCACCAGGGGAAGACATACATCATAGGCGGGTGCTAGATTCAAAATACAAGGAACGTGTAAGCAATGAGGCCCTATTAATGAGGTATTAATATTCACATAACCCCAGGCGGCATGTGTACGACGTCATTAAAAGGTTACAAACTAGGCTGCGGTTCTCAGAGACCGGGGGCCAACTTAAATGCCGTGAGTGCTGTAATTCAACTCGCAACTCCACCGACTTAACTTACCACGGACTGCTGAGCCCGGTGCTTAACGCGTCGCTGAAACGTATCCATAAAAACGATGTGTTCATGTCCTTGACGCCGAATAGTAAGTGCGCGATGGAGCCGGAGTATCGCTGCCAGCAATAGCACCCACAGCGGCGTTGGATGACCATGGGGTTAAGCTCGCAATGTCACGTGTACACTGCCGCGGTACCGGGTCGCCTCTAGGGCCTCTAATTCAAAAAGGTTAACAGAACGACTATCATCTTGTTAGGTCAGCAATGGAGACCACTCTTCAAGTTTGTTGTGCACTCGTATCCAGCCGCTTGAAACCCAACGTCATCAGTTTTGCTTGACTTCGGCCTTGCAGATCGTATCTCACAAATATGACACCGCGAGTCCGTGACCTACTGTATGCTCACTAGCTAAGCGTACCGGTCCACAGTCCTACTGCAACAGTCCTAGTGCTTCTCCTGCGACCCGCAGTCACTTTTCAATTATAGCGCGACACTTCTCCAGTCCGACTGTCGGAGATCATACATTGGCTTTGTCTCTTAATTAGTGTTGGGGGCAAAATTAAGTCGCCGTGCCAAACAATTTTGCCACCCTGGCAATCGCCAGGTAGACATGGCGAAACATGGCGAAACTCGGACGGCACCGATGGATTTAAGCAGTGCTGTGGCCTATATTAAGCATCTTTGTATCCATCACTTTCATGCTAGGCCACCTTCCTACCCCACTCATTACTGAACACTTCATTCAACTTGACAAAGTCAATAATAATTCTAAACAACACTTTTTTGGCTGCATATATTGTCCTTCTGTAAATAGTCATGATCATCATGACAATCATCTGTGCCTACATACACATCATCAACACTAAAGCTTGTTCTAATGAAGGTGTTGTACCGGTAATATTCAATGAGGATGTTACCATCCAGACAGCAGCAAGCTGGAGGTCAGACATGGGACATCAGTGCTTTGCTTTCAATAGAAGGTGTCCCGGGTGTGTTGTAGCTGCCTACTATCAACATTATATACTACATATGCCTCTTAGTAGCGTGGAAACCAGAATTCCATTTTGCCATTTTGCCATTTCCGCCTCAAAATCATTTTACCCCCAACACTACTCTTGATCCAACTTCCACGTCGAGACGGTAAGGTGTTCCCGAAGTCTCTCGCACACCCTGACTACCACATCATCACTGACGTTCGCCACCGCAAATCGAACCCACCGCCCTGCCCCGTTCGCACCGGCCCCCTTCCCTGCATACCCAAAGAACTCTGCGGGCAACAGCACGACACCCCACTCCCCCGCGAGTGCCTCGCACACACGCGTAGCGCTTACGCCCCCAAAAGGATGCCGTACGAACGCGAAGTACCCGCCTTGTGCAGCGATGTGCCACGGCAGGGGCAGATGCTCCCTGAAGAGCGCGTGGCGGCGCCGCAGCGCGTCCGCCTGTGCGCGGACAAAAGGGCGCAGGGAGGGAAGCAGGGGCGCCAGTGCGAGCTGCACGAGACGCTGTGGGCAGATCTGCATGCAGTCAAGCACTGTGCTGATGTACTGCTGCAAGGCTGGCGCTGCCACGATGGCGCCCAGCCTGTGGCCCGGTATGCAATAGCTCTTTGAAAACGAGAAGAGGTGGATAACGTGCTGCCGCCAATGCCAGTCCGTGTCTCTGTTGAACAGGAGGTGCGGAGGCCCGGGTAAGACAAAGTCCCTGTAAGTCTCGTCGAGAATCAACGCGATGCCTCGCTCTCTTGCCAGTCGCGCGAAGGACGCAATGGCGTCGGCAGGATAGACTGCGCCGGTCTGTTGTGGATGCGGGAGTCAGAAACGAAAAAAAGAAAAGTAGGTCCGAGATGGCGACAAACGGGGTTGTTGGGCGTCACAAGGGCGATGGCCTTCGTACGGATGGTGATCAGAGCCGCACAAGATCCTACAGAAGGGACGAATTGCTCCTCTGGAAGAGTCGGAAGCGGAACAGGTTTGATCCCCAGCATTGTCAGGGACATCCTGGGCGACCAAGATTCAATGACACTTCCTTGTTATGGCCAAAGATTGGTGCGAATACTGACTGGTGGTTGAAGTACCTATCCTCTTCGAATTCAGTTTACACGCTGTCGAAGAGGTATGGATAGTATTACCAGGGTACGGGAAGGATTACTTCGTCGCCAGCCTGCGCCAAAGTGACGATGACAGCGACAAACGCCATGTTACAGCCAGCCGACAGGCTGATGTCGTCCACAGCGATGTCAGCGGTCTCACCGTACACCATGCACATTTCTTCACAGAGCGCCGACTTCAGCTGCGGCTCCCCAGCGATAGGGCCATACTGCAAACTCTCTCGCTTAAGCGCCATAACTGACACGTTCTGGACGAGTTCGGCCGGAGGCTGCTCTCCGGGAACGCCCTGCGACATATCGAAGAGGGGTCTTGAAGAGGTCGGTGAGAATTTTGCAGCCCATTGGGAAGCTTGGGGTATGCTGGGGGGTCATGAGGTGAAAAGAAAGTTAGTAAGAGTTTGGGAACGAGGACATTGCCTCATTGCTCACGGAGGTACGGTAGTACGCTGAATGTCTGAAGACACTGAGAAACCCAGTGATGAGACCATCATATGGAGTCCTTGGAGTGCACAGTCGAGTCACGATCTTCCACGACGTGTTAATTTCTTAAGTAAAACATCACCCATGGGGGGATCGCATTCATTGGACGACCTTGAATTGAACCATAGGAAGACACTCACCACTGTTACCAGGCTGTCCGAGTCTGCAGTTGTCGAATACACACATTAATATTGAACTCATTGGAAGATCACTGGAGGAGCCAGTAGTGCAAATCACCTATCTAGTATGTCTGTGTTCGAAGCGGGCTAATCACGGAGCGGCGACGTCGACTTGACGCTATTCTCCTTCACAGACCTACGTAATACTGGAGGTGCGTCTTTTGGTCTACGTTAAACGTGTAGTACGGTAGCGGGAAATTCATCGCGGAGTTCAACCAACTCCCTGAGTACCGTCAGGGCCCGGGTAGGTATATTGGCATTGGTAGTTACTCATGTGAGTAATCCCATCGATTGTATTGTGCTGAATCTACTATAGATCTGCCAACTGGTAATACTTCCAGATAGCAGCGTGCCCCAGCGCATGTGTGTGTGGATACACGTCCAGACGGTCAGGCAGCAGGGAAGAATATTACCTTCAACATCTACAGCTCATACTCAAGATCACATGTCTCCACCGTAGCGGCTGCCTCGTCAGAACACTGTCTGGCAATTGAGGCCTCGCATCGCACATTCCCAGCGTGGGATGTAACCCCGCTCACTATGAGATGCGATAGCTTGTTACGCGCCGCGGCCATTGTGGACGCTACGGAATGGAAGTACGGGGCCACAGTTGCGGTCATGGGTGATATGATATTTCTGCCACTCGTGGTTGAGTCACTTTCGATGTTCTGGCTGCTGCTTCTCTGTAGCTATGCCAAGTGGCTAATGAACTCAGAGGAGACACATCTCCATCTGTTGTTCTAGGAGCTTAGGCCTTCGTGCAGAGGAGGGCATATGACTGCATCCGCTCAGCTTTACAAGACTCCTATTGACAACAAAACACAGATTCGCTATTGTGCCCTAAAATCTGACAGCGCAATTGACAGTTCCATATATGATGTCATTCTTCATATACCATGATACGCGTATCATACCCTGGTCGTAGCTAAGCCTTGAGTCACGCAGCGCCAGAAAATAATCCTGTTAGGCCAGACACCAACCAAACCCTTTCGAGGCCAACGGAGTAGCACACAACCGGTTCAGTTTTCTTATGTCATCAGCATCTAGGTTTGCTCCTGCTGTAATGGTCGGGGGGGTCTAGGTGGCAGGCAATGGCAGCAGGCAGTGGGGGCGGGGCCAGGCAGGCAGTGTCCATCGATGGATATATTAAACGCACGAGACAACACGAAACGGGCTCCAATGATCACGTAGGGTCGTCTGGTTTAACAAAGAACGGCTTCAATGAAGTCATGATTTTTGCAATATTAGATATACCCTGCTATTTGTAACTTGAAGGTGACCCATCGCACTTCTACCCTTCACGCACAAAAATTAATACACAGTTTGAAAAAACGTGGACTATAACTGACCGAGTGTGGTAAACGTTCTAGTACAAACAACCTAATAACACACGCAGCAGTATACAAACAAAAACGGCGCAGAATCCTACCGCGCCCCCTCAACCGGCTGCGTGCTCGCGCGCACCATGGCAGCACTCAGCGCTTGTGTGCGAATGGATAAGCCGCGTGTCTTTTCGATGACTGACTGATAGACAGGTAATGGTGCTCTGTGGATTTCAATGACATTCTGCACAAATTTCATCAATAACTAAGTGTCTCGAGAAAAGCAATGAGGCTTCATCACCTTTTCAAGATCAATTTTGGCGTCAGCACCCATCCGAGTCTCACGGATAAGGTTAACGATCCATTTCTCACCCTCGTCGCGGGAAAGATTGAGACGTTGGGAGAGATCCCTGCATGTCTCTCATCAGATCACTGGAAGAGACAACACAGAGAAGACGTACCCAATATCGATCCTCTGGTGAATGCGACAGTACGCCTCACTAATAAGGTAACGCGCGTTATCCAGGAACTCTTCTCGGAACTCATTGAGGAAAAAGTCATCCCCAACTACGCGCTCTGCGATCTGTAACTCATGCTGTGCAGCCTCAAAGTCAAACTCGATATAAAGCTCTTTCAAGAAGCGTGTGATAGGATCCGAGTACTGATACTCTTCAAGTTGCACGATCTTGACCAGCTCGCGGATTGCATGTCTTACGCGTGAGCTGATGGGTGCTCCTCCGGGAGCGACATGTTGTGCTTTGCGCGAGAGCACAGCAGCTACAGCGAGATAACGAAGAATCCATGGGCACGCGGACTGAATCGTGTTGAGGTATGCAGGTGCGAGGAAGGTGTCGAGGAGAAGGGTTCGGCCCGCAGGGTGGTTGAAGTAAACGAATAGTGACCAGTGTATGAGCCATGTGCGGGAGTGCAGTGCAGCAAGGGATTCTGCGGGAGAGGAGGCAGGATGAAGAGGTGTTGACGCAGCACGCGCATCGATGGAATCGCGGAGGGTGTTGAGCTCTTCCAGTGCAATATCCCACTTACCAGTGAGAATATCGGAAACGAGCTTCCCCCAATGCGCAGACGTGTTGAGCTCAGTATCCGTCGACAAAACACGGAAATGATAAAGGTAATCTGCAGCACCAGAGTAGTTTCCGTATGTATATTGAAATTGGCCAAAGTTATAGAGCGCAGTGATTTGCTCAAGCGTTAGCTGTATGGTGAATCAGTCTAAGTATCCGTTGCAACACTCCAAGTACTCACACCATAGTTGTCCTTCAGATATTGAAGGTTTTGATTTTTGTCTTGCCGCAGTGCTTGTGCGACATCAGGATTCTCGATGACATCCAGGACAGCTTGTGCTTCCTGCTGCAGCCGTTCATTCGTCGAGACAGCCTTTTCTCGCTTGTCGGCGAGCTCTGTTACGCATTCTGAGCTGAATAATCACCAATACAGTCAATCCATGTACATGCCTTTAGGAATCTCACTATCGGGATTTAGCTGCTGATAGAGATGGACAGCATAATCTACCATGTTTGTACCCTTAGCGAGCTCATACTGGGCTGCTTGTACTTGTTCAACAGGGAATAAATTTGTCTCTACAAGATGTGCAAGCAAAGGGAAGGCAAAGTGTCTGTCGAGATAAGGAATAATAGTTTGTGTAAGGTCGTATTCGGCCATGTTTTGGAGGGACGGACAACACGGGGAGCAGAAAATAAATTCGACCTTCAAAGTGTGTTCAAAGATCACGAAAATCCAAGCCACGTGTACTTGCCTATTTTGTACTGCGCTGCAAGCGCCACCTAGCAGACAACGCGTTTTAGGTCACCCCATGCTTTCTGCCTCATAGCTACAGCCACACGACCGCTCTCACTGTCGTGAAACATGACTACTATCACTCGACACCTGCCGTGGTTTGTCAAGGATCTGGGCGTGTACATTGTGGGGGAGGTGATCGCATGACTATCTACCATACCGAAAGCCCGCTCATCTCGCTTGTGCAGAAATGCTACGTGTCTTTGGTTGAAAATTTGAATGTCGAAGATGTTAACTGCCTGAAGTATTCCCTGTCCAAATGCCTGGGTATAGGCATCGTCCTTGGGGGGTCTATAATGAAAGTACCTCAGCTGCTATTAAGTACGTCTTCGCTGTGCATCATTATTGCAACATATAGTTATGGATTCAGTTTTGAACGCCCACTCTGCGCGCGGCTTGTCTCTGCCTGCTTATGTGCTCGAAACTTTGTCTTATGCCATTACGTTGGCGTATTCATGGCGGAATGGATTTCCGTTCTCTACATATGGCGAGAATTTCTTCCTAACCATACAGAATGTCGCCATCACGTTACTCATCATTAACTATGCGCCTCAACATTCGCTCACTACGGCCCCTCGTTCTACGCAACAGCAACTCCTCGCTGTGGTTGCCGCCATGGTGGCTAGCGCGTTTGCTTTTGCTGTTGTGCCACGTAGTGTCCTGGCGATCTTGCAGTTCTCAACGCTTCCGCTTTCTCTCTTCTCCAAGCTGCCGCAGGTTGCGCAAAACTATCGCGCACGGAGTACAGGACAGCTTTCTGCATTCGCTGTTCTCTCACAGATCGGGGGGTGCGCTGCCCGTCTATTTACCACTGCTACAGAAGTTAGCGATCTCGTCGTTTCTGCGGGCTTTGCCCTCGCCCTATTACTGAACGTGGTGCTCGGAGTCCAGCTATGGGCGTATTGGGGCAAGGACGTTGGTCCCAATGTGCGGGTAACACCGATGCCTGCTGAAGAGAAGCTTATAGAGGAGACAAATAGGCCGGGGGGGAAGGTGGAGGTTGTGATACCCCCGCAATCGCCTGCACCACAACAGACTACGCACAGTGCGCAAGCCGGCTCGTACGGGAGAAAGTGGGCACGAAAAGTAGACTGAAGTTTGTGTGGATAGCTGTTGTCGCGCTAAGTATCTACGATGGGCAGTATTGGTAGATGATCGGGATCGGCGTAACGATTGCCATCCGACCTTATTTATGTTTCGGTTGTTGGATCGGGGGCGGTATTCCATGCTGTAATTGAGTTAGATGCTCATAATATTCATTGCATATTTCAAGAACAGTGAAAGCTCACATATTAGCGCGGGTCTGCAAACAATGTTCAGTTCTCACCAACACAAACACAATACTAGTAGGTTATTCAACCCATCAGTGAGACCTACGAAAGACCGACAGTGTTACAGTCACTTGCAGCCCGGAGACACTGAGTTGTGCATTGTATCTGCCTCAACGACATCAAGGAATACTGCGCTCAGAGAAAGTCAAAAGGACACAAACAAGATCGGATTTCTTCGGACATGAAAGATAGCGCGGCACGCCAGCTGGCAAGATGCGACATAGCCCATCACATGGATGAGAACGCGTTCAGATATACGTCGATTACCCATAAATTAGAGAGTGAACAAGTCCGTCTTGGTGTATCGAGCATAGGAATTCGCTTATCCGTAGAGATATCGATGTTAAGCCGGCCGTACATCCGCCGTTACCGCAGCTTCAAACGTCACTGAGTTACAAATTAGGGGAACATGAAAGGCATGTACTACATACCCCAACACACGCAGTGGTCTCTTTTACCGGCTTCGGTCTTCCAAACACAGTGGACGTAACGCGGCGCCAGGGTACCGTACTATAACGAGATCAGTCCGACTATGCGAACTAGGAAGACCTTGAAGCACTCGGCTGTGACTAATATGTCGACTAACCTCTCATGCCAGCGCTGCAGCCAAGAAAAATAAAGACTTGATTGACAGTGATTTTCAAGTCACTGCCACAAAGAAGTGTAGTAGCTTACTGTACTAGCAGAGGACAAAGCAGGGAAAGTGACAAACTCGAAGATCCTATTGTACCATTCCATGCAGCTTGAGCTTTTCGTGTTGCTGAGACTGGATTGTCAGCCATCGGTAGCTACGTTAAACAGGCGTTTCTGTGAAATCTTCGGAGCGTGTATGCTTTAACTTCCGAACCCTGCTTTTGAAGTTTTGATCGACTGACATTAACTGTATGGTACATGTTAATCTCCTTTACAGACCCGTGACTACGACCGGACCAGGTTGTGCGAATCCGGAATCCGGTGTTTCGCACGGCAGGCTTCCGGCAGCACAAGAGAACAAGAGATAAGGCCATGCTTATCGATAGGGTGGTCCGAACATTGAACAACAAGCCTCTAGGGACATAGGCTCTCGTCGCGTACCCACAGGAAGACTCCCGGTGTTTTTTTTTGAGCGGCAGCATTGTATGAAACAGGGGCTTGGTGACAGATTTTGTGGTAGGAATGTTAATATCTGTCTGCCTCTAGGAGACTACATTGGAAGTAAAGTCGGCAATATATGGACCGGAGCACCACAGTAGAATGTCAGTACATGAAATGGTGGCTGCAACATCTGTCCGCTAAACGGATCTCGGGATGTAAGCCCCGATCCGTTGTCGTGCCTCACGTCGCCAACAGCACAGTATATAAAGTATCCCCAATGGACTGAAAAGATACGACGAAAGCCAGCGCTATGTCTCTGCTTAAAATTCCGTTGCTCTTGATACTTGCTTCCTGTCACCGTTTTATCGTGTCGCCGCCTAATCCCCCTGCTGGTGAAGCAGGCGACAAGAAGATAGTCGGGATCTGCGAACGTATCTTTGTCATGGGATTCCCCATACTGCGGATCATGAAGGTGATATTTCAATTTCTTCCGCCAGTCCCTGGCGACTGACGTGGGGACTTTATCCAGCTGACAGTGTGGTCAGTGAGTTGTTGCGAAATCATGGCCATAAGCGCCCTCCGGTTCCGAACCTTGCCGGGTTCTTCTGAGCTTCGCTCTCTTCTCCGTCTGGAAGGCAAGGGGACCGAACGCATGCTCGGCATTAACGCAAGCTTCGTATTGGGGTGGATTCTTGCAGTTATCGGCACAACAGCACGCGCGGCAGCGTACCGCGAGCTCGGGAGGCTTTTCACATATGATCTCGCGCTGAGGAAGGACCACAAACTCGTGACCACTGGCCCATACTCCATAGTTCGGCATCCGAGCTACACCGCGCTAATGGTGGCGTGGGTTGGGGTTTCAATCTGCTTGTTTGGAGAGGGATCGTGGGTGAGCGAGGCTGGTATGCTCCAGACAACGTTATGGAGGGTCATCTCATTCGCTTGGTTCATTATTATATCATGGATTGTGTTCAACTTTATGAGGAGGACTTACCTAGAGGACGATATTGTCAGAGGGGAATTTAAAGACCAATGGGAGGAATGGGCGAAGCATGTTCCATACAAGTTAATACCTGGAATTTTTTAATGATAACTTAGTTCGAAACATAGTATTATGCTTTTATTATTCCAGATAGAATACATTCTTGTTGTATTATGACGGTAGCGTGTTGAAATATTGTTTTCATTGTCATACAAGAGTCTCGTTCGCTCGTTCTTTCATCAGGAAGTACAGCCAGGATGGTAGGAGCGAGTGTATGTGAGCTTGTACACTTACATATGTGAGTGTACGTGAGCGTTCGCGATGCCATATCTGGAATGGAGGGCGGTGTTCGCGACGTTTCTCAAGATGTAAGAACACCTCATATGTTTGTTTCATGCGTGATGCTCAGCGCCCGGGACCTATCTAGAAGACGGAATGGTGATGGGGGAATTCCCTAGTCAAGGAAAGATGTGGGGGAAGAATTTTGTACGACTAATACTTCAACATATCGTCCTCTACGAGGGCCATAGAAGTCTGGCGTTGCTAACTAAGTACCGAATGGTTCGGCTCGTGGGCGCTCGCGTGGATAAATAAAAATAAAAACCAATCCGAGTACCGTATTCATCAGTGTACAGATACTAAACATCATGACTGCATAACTGTGATCTCTGAGTCCACCCGATTTCTTTCATCATGTCGATACGACATCAACCTATTTCGTGCTCCGAGAGAAGCTGGTTCAGAAGTCTGCTTGAGTCGCTTCAATAGACTTGGAGGTCGCGCTTACCATGTTGGGAATCCCATTCGATATAGGATATTCGTGGTGGCAGTTGGGACACACCATAGCACCCTCCTCGACATGAATCTAGTAACAAATTTAGTAAAAGAAGATGAACACATGACTATCACACAACTTCCAACAGAACGTGGTGCAAATTTTTCAGAAACTCATCATCAAGCATTTCGGGCGTTTCTGACGGCAAAGTGGTGTCGCCGAGCTGCAAGACGTGTTGGATGACTCTAGGCCGTATACCGTACGATTCATTACGAACCTGTCGTGCAGCGTCGAAGAGCGCTTTCCACTCGATTTTGGGCAAGAAATTACGGATGAATTCTGGGTTGAACTCAGCATCCCGCAGACCGATGTTGACATCTTTGAACAGCAAGGGAAAGTTATTCGTTGTGCATCCCTTCGCATGGCAAGCAAGCAAGTTGTGTGTTATAAGTCGAACCATAAGAAACGTGTGTCGGAGACGGTTAGATTCCAGTTTGGATGGGAAAACCCAGCGTATCTCCACGGCGACGGAGATCTACGAGAGGAACTTGAACGAGACAAGATTAAAAAATGATAAGTTGTATTCCTAATCGGGAAGGTCAGTAAGAACTTGAAAAGAAGGGCTTGTGGCCTTGTCACTTGGTGTATTCTCGTCCATTGCCACGCTTTTTCCCCACCATCACTCTTCGTGTCAGATATCCTGTGAACAACCGGCTCGTATTTTCACTTAGGAACAGGAGTAAGCGGGCCTTCCCTGGTGCGTTGCACTGGTGCTATGTCTTCCTTAACACGTGGAGCTTTAAATACTGACAGTGCCATCAAGTCCACGGACAGTCTCTACGGGATCGAAGTCAGCCATCCCTCGGAGAAGATGCCCAACGCCATTGAATATTCAGGCGGTTCTCCCGCGAGAATCGGCGCCCGCTGAACTGTATCACTTGTCTACCGACAGGCTTTGTCTACATCCGTCTCGGTGTGGGTGGAGGCTCGGTTCCCTGCCGGATATACCTTGACAGCATCCCGCGGAAGGGTGTTTAAAATCATCCGCGATGTGGAAACCACCGATATATAAAGGGTCGGGTGTATTTTGGCATGACAGCTTCTACCTGTATCGAACTTGAACCTACAGCCATGTCTTTTGTTCGCGTTGCCTTCGTCGCCATTGAAGGGGTCTGCACGCAGCTAGCAGCGACTCCACCCAACAAAACGCCTAATAAGGGACGTTATCATACAGATGAGATATTCATTTTACGTATTGCACCCTTCTTATTCGCGGTACGGTCTTGTATGTAACTCTGAAGATGGCTGAAGATGCTGACTGCCCTTCCCAGCTACAAAAGCCGTTTATCTGGACGTGCCTCCTCCTTGAGGTCATGGCTGTCATCCTTTCAAGCTCAGCAGTCCCCTCCCCCTTGCACACTCGACTCGTCATCTGTGAAGAGATGGTGTCACGAGTGCGCCTTACTGGGCCTTTCCTAATCGGTCTCGCAATGACGGTATTCGGTGCCTGGATTCGTGTCACCTGTTTCCACACACTCGGGCGACTCTTCACATTCGACCTCACCGTGTGTGAAAACCACAAGCTGGTCACCAGTGGGCCGTATGCCTATGTCCGGCACCCAAGCTATTCCGGCTCGATGCTCCTCATGTTCGGACTGACAATCTCTCAATTAACGTATGGGAGTACCCTGGTGGAAAGCGGGCTGGCGAGTCCTAAGAGCATAGTTACGCTTGTTCTCTGGACCACGTGGTGGGCATGGGGTGTTACCTGTTCGGTGAGGAGGGCGATTGCGGAAGACCATGAGATGAAGCGGCTCTTCGGTAAGGAGTGGGAGTCGTATGCTGCTCGGGTACCATGGTGGTTTGTTCCAGGTATACTTTGATCTGGACGACTGCTATGTCGGCTGTGAATATGATTATACTTTTCATATATGTTTGATGCTCATGCAGGAATAGAGGGGATGATGTTTCAGGGCTGATATCAACTGCAAGGCGAACATTTCGGCTGTGGACGACTCGACGTGCGGTGGAGTATTAAGTGGACAGTTTGCACCTTCAGCTCTTTACATGGCCGAGAACGAAGAGCCTACCTCTTTTGAAGCTACCGATACATGTGGTATCGTGGCTATCTTGGATCATAACGGGTTTCTACCGCGATCACGACTTCGAAAGACGCCGCATCCGCTAGGGTATCTTTGCATCACGCCTGGCTCGGCCACCGAACTCTAACGACGACGAGTGCAGGCGATAACATAGCCACGAGGCCACGATCAGGTGCCAGTGGTCGCACACAACTCAAAGTCGGTCGCCTTGACCGCAGACAAGTACACGGAATCTTTGCTTTATACCACTGGCACTCGTTCGACATGACTGTAGGCGCTATGCCACGGCGGCCACCAGCGAGTCTGGGGGCCGCGAGGTCGATCAATGCTAAGCATCGGCAAGAATAAGCTTACGGATCATTAACAGTGCATACATCCAGATCCCATCGCATGGTCGCACCATGCAAAAGATATTGGTCTGTGAAGAAACTGGATACCCAAGAAGGGCTAGGTCCTTTCCGAACACCATATGGCAGATGGACTGTATATCTGGCTCAGGCTCAAGAAAATGCAGAGACGTTTGTAGAATTGTAGCAATGAGTTGTTGTATTAATCGAGCGACCACGCCAGCTGTACGGTCTGTATGGGGAGGTAAACTATGTGTGAAGGTGCGCACGCTGGTAGGTCAGAAAATGCACGTGGCTACCTCCGGTCCCAATTTCGGTTGGTTACCCTCATAGAGTCCGTAGTACCAAAGGAGTCGCATTCGTACATGGTTTATGCCTATCTTATCCATGATCAGGATGAGGAAGGTGGGAGCCCAAGAGCTCTACTCGTCCCTCTTCGATATGTCACGTGGGTGGATGACCGGCATCTCACTCGTTATTTCGCACGCTTACCATATTCCCCTTACATGTACAGAACCGCCTGCGTCCAACTAGCGGAGACAAAAGCGACGAAATTTAGCAGTTGGCAAGCCGAGTATGACTGCGTCAGGAACCGAAGAGACGGCGCGGCTAACGGTAGTCTTCAAGAGTATACAAGGCTTGAGTTTGTGTGCCGATGTGTATCCACCGAGGCTCTCTTCGAGTACCCATACTGCGCCGGAAGAAGAAGTCCCCGCAGTCCCTGCCGTCTTGTATTTTCATGGCGGAGGTATGACAGTGGGGGACCGCAACAGCTGGTTTCCGGCGTGGCTGTATCGTACGTGCGCCCTACTTCTGAGCTCCATTCAGTCCCACCCTGGACAGACTGCAGTTTCACTGACACGATGCCTCTTCTTAAGGTCGCACCGCCGCCGCGGGCATGGCTTTCATATCTGCGGACTACAGGCTTATCCCTCCTTCCACGGGCTTTGACGTCGTCTCCGACATCGTCGACCTTTTTGCATTCATTGACACCCGTCTCAACGAAGTTATATGCGAACATGACTATAAATTTCAAATTGACTCGTCAAGAATTGCCGCCGCGGGGTCGAGCGCTGGCGGACTCTGTGCGTATCTCGCCGCCGCACACGCCGTTCCTGCCCCCAAAGTTCTGCTGTCACTCTATGGACTCGGTGGCAATTTTTTAGTACGCCCACCGAACGATCCCTTAGTTACCGCGGCTCACCGAATATGTGCAGACTCCACAATACTTTGAACCGAAATCCACGCCTTTCTTCCGTGGACGCCCGCTGCTTGATGCGGATGACGTTGTGTTTCGTATATATCAGTCCCCCAGACACACGGCTCTTGCGCCGATATCGGGCGCGCCCATTTCCTATGCGCAGAATGGTCGTTTGGCAGAACCACGCATGGTTCTTACACAGTTGTACCTCCAATGCGGGACCTTCCTTGATTATTGGACAGGGCGGCATTCTCCATCGCTCAGCGCCGCTTTACGAGACGTCTTCCGGCGGAGCGATGAAGATGCCACGGGCGATGGCATTGATCAGTCGGCCGATCAAGCCAGAGATCTCGCAGCTACCGTCCCCGCTTCTACACATGCACTCTTCCCTCAGTTGCTCCTCTCGATGCCTGCCATCCGCGCACGGTGGCCACGTACGCTGCTGATACATGGGGAGCTAGACACCGCTGTACTCTGCTCCGAGAGTGTCGCGTTAGCCGACTTGCTGGGAGATCTAGCACGCGTACACGTCGTGCATGGTGAAGAGCATTCTTTCGATTACAAGCCCTATGCCGAGGATGTGTTTGGTGCACCAGATGGGTTGTTCGAGGACGTGATTCGGTTTATTGTAGACGCCTTGGTGACGACGCGCAAGTGACCCGGCTAGATATGGATACCAGTAGAAATCTCTCCATCATCATTGTCGTTTAGCATGTTCAGATATAGAGATGCGATCCCGGGTCTTGAGCCGATGAAGCCAGAGATGGCGACGTACGTAGTCACTCTACTCGGCTTAGTTCAGCCGGTGTGTGATGTATGCAGGATAACGCAAGTCAGAAATCCGACTCGTAAAGATTTCCGTAAAACCGGCGCAATGGGTGGCAGGCAGTAGCGCCCGCACCTAGCAGGTATGGTGATATGGTGTCCTGGAAGCTGTGCCGCATTGATCTCCTAAAAGTTATGGAGGCCTGGTCTCTGTTACTGACGTGAGCCCAAGTAGCGACAGCGAAGCGCTAGAAAGGCCACCGCCTCGAGGTGTGCCGTGGTGCCTGTCAAAAGGTACAGCTCGAGGCAGGGGGTCGGAAAGCACGCACAGGCAGTGGCGAAAGACAAATGAAATTCTATCGTGGCTGAAATCACCGGTGAGGCCAATAGGACCGCTCGTATGCCGCCATTTTGGGTGGTCTATTTTACGCTCGAGGAACACGCTCCTCGTGGAGTGTGGGCACGACACCACGCAGTCTGGCAGGTTGGTGGAATGCGCAGTAGTCGGTGGGAAAAAAACAGATGGGCCGGCGGGGAGCCACAGAGCACACCGGGAGC
>QLPM01007169.1:0-12804 GCA_003314695.1 Albatrellus sp. MG142 | reverse complement strand
CAGCCCCGGCCGGCGGCAACGTTACCGGCACTCGGCGGCCAAACGCCGGGCTAACGTCTTAAGCGCCTAGTTTCCCAATAGCAAGGCACCGGCCAGTAATTCAGTAGCGACACCGCACTGCTCCTGCTTCGTCGTTCATCAACGGAACTTCGGAGTAGATTTTTGAGGCTAGTAGCAAGTGGTCATAAACAAGAAGTACAAATGAAGCTGAAAAAACACACACAGGAAAAGAATGAATAGAAAATAGATCTATATTGTTACCGTGCGGCTGGCACCATAGGGCGAGGCCTAGGGTTGCGCGCAGGTCTGGTTATGGCATCAGATGGCACTCATGGTTCTAAAACCAATACCTGGTGAGTGACATTCGAAAGACAGGAGATGCATGAGTAGTGCTCCGTCACTCCCATTCCAGTAATCATCGTGTGGCGTCCAACTTGAACTAGCTCTAGCTTGCAGAGCTGTAGTGTGGAGCGTGACGAAGGTACAGTCCGGCATTTAAGGCACGGCAGACGGAGATCAGACTATTGTCCGCCATGATACTCCAAGTCTCATTATCTCCCCCGGGTAGTCAGTTAATTTGATTCGTATCCCGTTTCATCGTGGGTGCAGTAGATTAGGCATCTAAGCTAACTTATTGTTATGTGGACCGTGCCTTCCTCGGATTGTTAAGGACGGAAGGATGCCGGTCTGTATGCTACCCTGCAACTAATCAATTATATTCCAGAAGCTGTTGAAAGAATCGTAGAATAAGTTAGGCAATGCTGCCATTGTACGTCGGGTGCAATGGAGAATGCGCATAACGATCCGTGGAAGTCGCAGACCGGCTGAAATAAGTTCAAATAGCAGTCACGGTGTGTTGAATTTTCTGCGACAGCCGCACCTTCTAACCTTAAGAGGTTATATATCACCGGAGAACCTGTACACGCTTGACACGCCTCACACCGGTACGGTGGAATTGGCAGATTGCGTCTGGCCATGTGGCGAAGGATGCCACGGTAGGAATGGCTGCAATGTTTGCGAAGGGTGCGACCTGACTGCTGCTCAAGCGGCGCGGGAAACTGAAAGTCACATGCTGTGAAATTGCAGTATTCTGTTATCGTTGTCGCTTCATGTCAGGGAGAGTCAGGGAAGCCCAAGAATACAGACTCAGAAAATTCCACAGAGTGGAGAACATGAGCAACTGGGGGTTCCTCTAGCTTGATGCAAGGAGAGAACTCCGCGGATAGACGCGCTCAGGATCTCCAAGAGGCTAACCGTACAACGCTAAGCCACAGAGGATTGTGGCGAAATAAATCCTCTCATTATCGAAGCACTGCAGGACGCTCTAAGAGGGCCTCTGGGCCACAATTATTGTGCTGCCGACGGAAGTTAGGATAGCTAGGAGAGGGGGGGGGGTCAGCAGTTGCCACAGTCGCTGATTACGATCGAGACGGCTCTAGGACAGACGGCAAAGGTGGTGGGACTGCTGGGAGCGCGAGCAAATCGAGATCCAAGTGCGGGCGGAGACAATGGGCGGAGAGCGAAATGGAACTGGTCTGCGGGCCCACCGTCCGCCATTTCTCCCTAAACTTTCAAAATGGTCCAATATTTAATACAACTGGTCGTCTATGCTTGCCTTCACCCTATTATCTCTACCCCGCTTTGCATCGTCCTCTCATCCGATACTCCCCTCGGCACAGGATGTCGACTACTGACGGCTTCGTTGCTGGCTGGACCCCATCCCCCTCCCATAACTTTAACACCGACCCCTTCTATGCCACTACCCCCTTCAATTCGATTGAATCATCACTGCCGCCTTCAAGACCCATGTTTATTCGAACCTCTGCTATCACTCGCTCCATGTCCAACGGCCGGCCGTCCTCTGCCAAGTTTTCATCTCTGGCGCGTTCCAAGAAATCTTTGGCGCGTTCCAAAAAGTCTTGTGCGCGTTCCACAAAGTCCCGCAGCACACCAATGTCCCCCATAATGACTAGCTCTGACCGCCGTATCATTCGAAACCTCATGCGCGACCCAAACTATGTTGCCCGGCCCCGCAACGCTTTCATCATCTTCCGCTGCAAGTACACAAGCACTCACTCGCGGAAAACGAGCAGCGGCGGGCCTCCACCCCCGGGCAACGGAAAAAAGTCGCTCTCCAAGCTCGTTGGGGAGGCATGGCGGAAGCTTCCCGAGGACGAGAAGCAGGAGTACAGGGCGCTTGCGGCGCGCGAGAAGGCCGAACACGCACGTAAGAACCCTGACTACCGCTACAAGCCCCTGCGTCGCCCTCCGCCCTTAAAGAGAGATTGTAATGGTACGTCGCGCCATGCACAAGTGGTCTCGCTCATCATGCGCGGCGTCCATCCGTTCGGCGAGAGGCAGCCTGTGTCTGCTCTCGGTGACTTCACAGGCCGCTCGTCATCCACCCCTCTGGTTCTAGGTAGTGATGACCAGCAGCTAGGCACGACGACCTCATGCGTCTCGAGTCCGGGCCCCCATTCGACATATAGACCCGTGCCACAGTCTGATGCGTGTCATGCGTCGGCACCCGCACTTTTTTACGACAGTGCACCTTTCGCGGTGAATGTACCACCAGTAGCTACCTCAGCTCTGGTCCCTCTCGCCGACGAAGATCTGTTCCTTAACTTTTCTTTCGACTCCGATTCCGCTGAGGTGAAAATTCTCACCTTCTTTCTGCCCCATCTTTACTGAAGTGTTGCGCAGGACCTGTCGCCACTGTGCATGGAGTCGCAGGGCGCATATTCACCCACAGATCCTGTGATTTACGAGACACCGCCCGCGTATACACCTCCCAGTTCTGCAATTTATCAGGCCTCATCTTCACCATCGGCATACTCACCTACCAATTCTGTGATTTACGAGACCCCACCCTCACAAGTGGCTTATTCACCTACCAATTCTGTGATTTATGAGACCCCATCATACGCCTCCATTTACCAGCCCTCTCCTGGGAGCCCTCCGAGTTTTGCCGTGGTTGGGTGGATGGAAGACCCGCCCTCGTATCCCTTTGCACCAATTGGCAATCCAGCGCTATCCAACCCACAGGCCATCGACGCTGCACCAAGGCTTCCCGTGTCACTGCCTCCCCAACCCTACAACCCGCAGGAGAGCAGCTTCTACACGGTCCCACCGGGCATGGCACACGATCCGTACCCGTCTGTTCAGCCTCTGTGGGACATGGTAGATCCCCACAACGCGTTTGGAGTGCAGTCCTATGCCCACGGCACGGAGTCGCTCCCTGGATTCCCTGACGCTGCGCCTGAGGCCGCCCACCAGTCCTGCTCTGCACCGCCCGAGATGGGCCTTAACGGCACCTCCTACTGGTAGGAGACACGATATCTCCTTCACATATTCACCCTTCCTCCCCACTTACTTTCTCGCCCCCGTCTGTTTGTTTGTGTTTGCACGTCATGATTTCTTTGCAGAATTAGCCAAACAAAAAAGGAAAAGAAAAATAGAAAAACGGGGTGCTTGTGCCTTTGCTGTGTGTACTTAGCATTGCTTATTACCTCGCTGTCTCCTGCTGTCCCATACCTGGTCCTTCACCTCTTCTTAGTCCGTCAATCCGTCAATGAATTCGTATGCGTTATTCAAGCATAGCTCGATCGCCAGGTCCCTGCAGCGGCGACAAGAAAATTGGAAATAAGACTGCCGTACTGACTGCGTCCGCGGAGGGTAGTGTGGAGCACCGGGTGCGAAGCGGGTACCAGCTGAGACAGGGGAATTGCACAATCGTACAGTAAGGGACCCGGATTGAGTAGCCGAAGCGAGACGCGCTGGCGCAGAGCCCAGCCTGCATATCCGGTAAAATATATTACAGGGCATGAAGGCGGAATTTGCGCTCGGGGGCCACGGTCATGTTATCCGGGCGCTGCCGCTAGTGCCAGTGAAATATGAATATGTGGCATGAAAACGTGGAGTCAACAGATCACATACGAGATCCCCTTCGACTTTGATCAAAATGTAAAGACGCAGAGGCTATGCAACGGCATCAGGCCTTGGCTTGGGACAGCTAGCCCAATTGCCAAGAAAATTCCAGTCCGTCGCGCTGCTCCGTGTCCTGGCGTACACACGTCAAGGGCGTACAACGACACGCATGGCGTAGGAGTAAGTTCCGCCGCTGGCGTGTTCCAGCACTGCTGGGGGGTCTGGCAGCGATCATCAATCGAAGCATCCCCGCTGCGTGCAGTTTTCGCATTCATTCGCCTTAGAGACGAATTTGCAAACCGTCAATACAAGGGCCAAACGTATGTTGAATGACAGGAGAAGCAATATAAATCCCTGGTGATTCATGATCATGACAGTGTTGCACGTTCCTGACCCAGTGATGCGGACAATGATTCCCGGTATGGATGGCCATGGCCGGCCGGGATTGCCTCAAGCGAGATGCTTGTCCAGCCGCCAGCGCAAGTGGATTTGTTTAAATCTACTATGCGGATACCGTGCAGAGGAAGTCGAGCCATCCTGAAACGATAGGAGGGTGGAATTTGTCCATTGTACCGCTGCGGTCTCCAGCGCCCCGCAAGAGCAGTTATTATGAGATACTCATTCCAAGAAATGCCACGACATCCGGAGAACGGAGGACAAGAAGCTGGATGTTTCCAGGTTTGCAGATGGACTAGAAGATTCCACGACCGCAACGGAACACGGAGACTTACGACAGTTGTACGTAGCAAGCAATGTGAAGGAGAATATGAGGACACGAACTCGGGAGAAGGCGACAGTGAGGCCACGCGCCTTGTAAGCGCGTCTTGGCGTCTATTAAATGCAGGTTCAACTTTCTTACCAATGCGTCAGTGGCAGGACGAATCATATTTTTCCAAAACTTCATGCTGCGGTTCTTTAGTGCTTCTGTCGACACTGCTAATTACACGAAATATTCTGCTAGAAATAGTAGAACAGAAAATTTTAGATAAGACAATTGGGTCAAAGCGCGCCAGATGCGGCGGACAAGAAGATCGCTGCCAGTGACAGTCGTTGTCGACTGTTCATTCTCTCCTCGTTCATCGGACCGTTTCCGGCCCTCCATGCAAACCACTCGAAACGCTTGCCTAGTAGTCCATATTGCCCCCTCTCTAGCAACCCGACCGTCCTCCCCAACTCGCTAAAGACCCGCACAAACGAGCTCTCCATGACAGCTCCCGCCCAACGGACTCCCCGCACCGTCGACCGGATATCGTTTGCCCTTTCAGCGTCCCTCCACAGGTGGCGATACAGGTCGTGCACGACGTTCGCCAAAATCACCGATGTAAACATCTTGATACCGAAGCACATCAGGCCCAGCTGCCCCGTTCTCCACGCACGCAGGACCCCGAGGCAGAATACAACCACGGACAGAAGGGCCAGCTCGGCGCAGTTCGGCGCGTGGTCGAGGTAAGTTAAATCGGGGTACATCTGTATCAAGCCACCATCGCCCTTTGACCACATATAAAACCGCCAGTAAGATCTAGCGCCATTGTGCCACCACGGATGAGTGGCTTGTGCATGGGGCGCCGCCCGGAAGCCCTCGCCGCCATGATCGATGGAGTACTGACGCTTCTTACGGCAGAAGTCGATATCCTCTCCGCCGCCAGTCTTCGGGAAGCGCGTGTCGAAGGCGACCTGGTCGCGGACGTCGCGCCGCGCGATGAGGTTTGCAGTGACACCCCATGGGAGGTCCTTCTCCATCTTCTCCGCGATGTCCCAAAAATGGGTGACGCCCGCCAGGTGCACGGCAGACGTGAAGATGCTATCCGCAGGTGGGAAGTGTGTGGTGCCGATGAAACCCGCCGCGTTCGGGAACTCACGGATGGCTCTCTCGGCAGCAACGAGGAGGTCGGGACTGGGAAAGACATCATCATCGAGAAAATACACCCATTTGGCGGCGGATTCGCACAAGCCACGGTTGCGCGAGGCTGAGGCGCCCATGTTACGTGGATTAATTCTAATACGGACGTCGGGACGATGGGCGAAACGGCTCTCCAACTGACTGATCGCAGAAGAGCTGGGGTCGTCAACGATGATGATGAACATCACCGAACATGTGTCCGAAGGTCGAAGTTCGAGGATTGGGCCGAGGAAGGAGAGGTTGACGCGGTAGCAGGGTATCACGATGTCAAGGGTGACCTTTTTGATGGATGCTGCAGCAGATGCTCTCGAGTGAAGCCAAGCCTCCGCTTTCGACGTCGCAGTGTCGAGCGTCTCGAAAGCCCAATCGACCGCGTGCTGCTTCTCGTACCGTGCCTCGACGCTCCCACCTATGCTGTTCCGGATCCGGGCATCAATCATCGATGAGCATCCCCATTGGCGGTAGAGTTGGAAAAGGAACGGGTCTCCATCTTGATTAATAAACGTCTCCGGAACCACTTGACCATCAAAAATTTCCATATGCGTGCGGTGGACGATGGGGAAGGTGGGCATGCCCGGGAACGACGTGTCACTGAAAGCGACGCAGCCGAAGCCTTCGGGAACATTTTCTTTTGAAGACATCTTCGAGAACTCGTCAGCAATATCAGACATCCAACCTCTGTCCTGCAGGACGACATCGTCACCCATAAGAACGAAGTAGTCGCATCGATCTTTGTACGCCTGGCGGGCGCATTCTCTCCAGAGCGAACAGACATGACCCCGGGGGAAATTACAAATCAAACGCTTGACATCAAAGATGCCGTGGCTGTCAAGTATTTCGGACGCTCTATCCTTCTGTATTCCATCCGAATCAGTGTATAATAGGAAGTCGTCGTCATAGTCGATGGCAAGATAAACCTTGAGTCCGAATCGCCGCCCGAGCCTAAACACCTCGTCGTGAGTAGTGCGAGACAGTGATTGTGCGAATTTGGCGAGGTGTTGGAGACAGTCCTGTGGACTGCCCGTTCCACGGGAAGTTATGGGTAACAGGATTGCAAAGGTGGTTTGATCGTCCTTCAGATCCACAACTTCGCTGTGTTGACAATCCTTGAGAAACGAGATTCGGGCTTTGGCGTCCATCACCTCAGTCAGCTTCTCCATCTCCTTCCGCATCCACTCGGCTGTCCGATGCATACCCTCCTCCAAACGGATCTGGGGTTTCCACGATAGGATAGAGTGAACGTAATCGTTGTTAGAGTTGCGCGAGGCCACTCCCAGAGGTTTGTCCTTGTCATGAATTATGTCCATCGCCGCTGAGGACAAGCCGACGACTTCGAGAGCGAGATCGGCTAAATCTGATATGGCAATAGATCGATCCGACCCGATGTTGGTGATGACGAGTTTTTCCGGAGGGTTATGGAGCTCAAGAAGGCGAATGATCGCATCGACACAGTCTTCAATAAAGAGGAAGCTCCGACGTTGCTTCCCATCTCCCCAAATCTCCAACTTCGCGGTGTTCAAAAGCTGGGCGGCAAGGGCCTTGCGTATTAAGGCAGCTGGCGCCTTCTCTCGGCCATTACGCCAAGCACCACGGGGACCATAAACGTTATGAAAGCGAGCGATTCTACAAGACATGGTGGTCGAGGATGCGTACTGGCGAATCAAGATTTCCGAAACCAGTTTCTCTAGGCCGTAAAGTTCTTGAGGCTGAGGCGGCATCTTGTCAGCATCCGCCTCCCGGAGGGACACGTCGATATCTGGCCCGACATTGCTTTGTAACGAGGCAGGATAGACACACGCCGATGATGAATAAAGGATGAGCTTCACCCCTGACTCCTTACACGCGCTGAGAATGTTGAAGGTCATGGTGTGGTTTTCGGCGTAGATGATGGAGTTGTTCTCGGGATGAATAGTGCCCATACCTCCCATAGTCGCGGCGAAGTGTAAGACAATATCAGCATCACGTACGGCTTGATAGCAAAAATGGAGATCGCAGAGGTTTCCGATTATCTTCTCCGAGCAGATGTCTTCATGGAAGTAGGAACTATCTTGAATATCGGCGATCCTAACATATTTCCCCTCGCTATGTAGACGTTGGGCCACATGTGATCCCTACAGCCCAGGAGTAAGTATCAATAGCGTGAAGACAGATGATATACTTGCAATGAAACCGTGGCCTCCTAATATGACGATAATCGACTTCATGCTAGTGCTGGGCATAAGATCAGACGGCGCTGCTGCTGCCCTTTTCCAGGCCGACAAGACTTTTAGTATGACCCGGAGTGGCAGACCTGGATGATTTTGCACAGGTCATGATTTTGACGCTTGTATACTTGGGATCCACAAAGAGCTGAACGATACCCAAGTGGTCATTGTCTTCCATTACGAAGCCGTGATACTTTTCAAAGCTTTTCGACACGGAATGGCAGGATTCAGATAGGGTGCGCCTACACCATAAGTAGAAGAACGTCGATGAATGGTTGATATGAGGGTAGTAGTCCTGTTCATTTGACGATACCAAGTGATTTGACGCCTTCGGCGACCCATGGCGGCTGCGGAATACATGCTTGGTTCGCTCCTTTCTGTAAACAGATGGATGGGCGTTAGAATCACCTTGAGCGAGCCGCTGCGCAGCAGAGAACCGATACTCCCAGCACCATCTCAACATTACGGGAATGAAACATTCGATCCAGGCAATTCGACAGACATACTCACGTTATCAAAAACAAAGGCCTCACTATACGCCGCCTCATTACGTCTAATAGTGGCCTTGAGGGTTAGTGATGAGGGCATATGTAGAGTCGTTTTTTCCAAAAGAAAAACCTATTTGTGAAGAGCAGGATTGAATCATCAGATTACGCCCAGGTCAGATTATATATAATGATGAACCTTTTTGACAACTTGACATTGCCCAAGCCAAATCAGTACTGTACTGATTATTCGGAAATCATCGGCTATCCATTATTCTTGTTCTTGACCAGTTCTACTGTAAATTGCAGGTCAGTCGTCATGCTGCTTTCAAGTTCATGGATCATGTCCAAGATCATGACGGAAACTTGAAGCCAAACTCAGGCACCGCTAGACCCTTATGTCATCTCAACATGAGAGCGAATATCAGTTTACGGCTACCCAAGACTGGTGTTCACTCAATGTCGACAGCTGGCGATCGCTGTTTCCACTAATCACCGTGGATGCACCGCGGGTCCTCGAAATTGGCTCGTGGGAAGGCCGTTCGTCTGTGTTTCTCCTCAATGAGCTCTGCAAGGACTCCGGGGAGATCACCTGCATCGACCATTTCGACTTGATGGAAACGGAGGCAGGACGCGAGCGACACAGAAAGATCATGCACAACCTCTCGTTGACTGGGCGCAAGTTCCGTGTTTTAGCACAGTTCAGCTTCCCCGCCTTGATGATGTTACTGGGAGAGGAGGTCGCAGCGGGAAAGTTGTCCCGAGGCTTCGATTGGGTATACGTCGACGGCTCGCATGATGCCGATGACACGTTCTTAGACGGCGAGCTCGCGTGGCGTCTGGCAAGGAAGGGCGCTATATTCATTTTCGACGACTACAATTGGGAAACCGAGCCAGAGGACAGCAGACGTCACCCGAAGCGCGGTATCAACGCCTTCATGCAGTTGCACGCCAGGGAGTTCGAGCAACTTTCCACCCCGACTCAGTACCAAATGGTCTTGCGAAAGACGACCGACATGCGCATTGGCTTCCTTCTACCAGAAGTAGATCGGGACGCGTCTTCACTCTCCAGGGGACTGGATTATGGCATATATGTCGCGTACGCGGTGGACTCCGCATACGCTATGCCCGTGGCGGTATCCATTAGAAGCTTGTTGAAGCACTCGAAGAGTAGGATCACGGTCTATATCATTGATGTAGGTCTTAGCGACGAAGACAAGCAGAAGATATCCAGATCAGCGGAGTTGCAAGACAAGGACTTTACCCTCACGTACCTCTCTCCGCCGGACACATGTCTTGCGACCGAAATAGGTCCCATGTGGGCCAAGATCGAGCTCGAGAGCATACTGCCCGTTCAGAGGATTTTGTTTTTGGATGCGGACACGCTAATCTGCGCCGACGTCGAGCCTCTTTGGAGAACAGATCTGAAGGGTGCGCCTCTCGCAGCATGTCCTGATGTCGGGCACCCAATGGGCCACGACGGACTCGACAGGGGACGCTACTTTAATTCGGGTGTCCTCCTGATGGACCTTGCGAAAATCCGACTTTCTACGCAAGCGCTGAAGGTTCTCGGAAGAATGATGCGCGACACCAGGTACAAGGACCAGGACGTATTGAACATCCATTTTCGGGACAAATGGACGGAGTTACCGCTGAAATGGAACGCTCAAGGCCTCGGTACATACGCCAAGGAACCATCGCCAGAGCGCTCATCCCTAGGTACGCAGATGATGGCCGAAGCCCAAGGCGCATGTATTGTGCACTTCACTGGACCGACAGACCCTACGATGGAGATGGTGCTGAATCCCTGGGTCCAGCCTTTTACAGCAAAGCCTTGGGGATATGCAGATGCACCAGGACATCCTTATCGTGACGCTTGGTGGCGGGAGTTAGACGAGACCGAATGGAAGGGATATAGGGAGTCGGATACCTTTGTAGCACTCCGCGCAGAAAAGGTTAACTTGGCTGCGCGAGTTTCTGTGGAAAGGTTTAAGAGCAGGGTATACGGTTGCCACGACGCCGTCACTGATCTTCCGCTGCCTGTCGTCTGAAACTATCATTATATTAGTTACCGATCGCAAGCTATCGAAATGTACTGGACTCGCTTGTATATCACCGTAACAGAACGACGAGCACCATATCTTGAATTCACTCTTGTCTGGCTACAGGACCTGTCGCGTCTCGTACTTGAGTAATGCTATCAGACTCTGGTGAACTGCGTATCCCTACAGTTGAAACATGATACGCGAGAAATTCTCCAGCCATCTTCGATCATCAACGATTTGATCCAAAGTCACCCTAAATCTTACCTTAGTGCAACTCTTCGCTGCCGAACCCCTGAGGATCTATGTTTCAAGGAAGTCATTCTAGACACGACCCTCATCAGTACCTCTGCACATAATAAGCCAACGCATCTGAGTTTCGACTGGCCGTGGAATACATTTACATTTATGATCATGATATAGCCGAAAGGCTACATGATAAGGAAGATAGAAGACATCGACGAGAACGATATAGAATATTTCCAATCCACAGGGCATCGTTACAAATCAACTCCCACAACCCAAGTCGGCGATCGATGACAACGGAGCCCTCAAACGGTCTCAGGACCCCCACGCATCGATATCCCTAGGCATTGTTAATGGCTATGGAAGAGAATGGAGTGATGGAGTGGGCAGAAGGGGAGGTGCAAGACATTATCATCATCTCGAGGAAGGGACAGTTCGTGCCAGCTTGGCTACTGACGTCGACACTCGCCACTAACCCACATGTCCTTCAACACTTCCTTGTCGCGCTCTTCGTCGTCACTAGGCCGAGCATCCGCGTCGTGCCCGAGCTTTCGTCGCTCGCCTGGTCGTTCGTCGTTTGGCATCTTCTCTCATCTTCTTAGACCGGGTTGCCTCACTGCGTGAGCCTTTATTGTTGGAACCCATTGGACGCCCTCGCCCCGGCACTGGGATCCCATGTCTCCCCATTGCTCTTTGCTTCGAGGGCAGGGCATCTCGGTATGCTTCTTCAGCAAGTACTTCCGCGCTAATCCCGCGTCGCAGCTCACAAGAGGAGGGGATACCATTGTGCTCCTTCGGGTATCACAGATGGCGCTTGAACTCCGCCTTGTGCTTGAAACCTCTTCTCCGTACCTCTGAGCCAGCTGAGGACACCTACCAGGTCGATCACGGGTTCGGTGGCCTATCCCTCAAGCCCTTGATAGCTCGGTTGTGTTGGGAACGCCACTTGTGCCACCCTTTCGAGTGGGCTCGCTTGGGGGCCATTCATTGATAGCGGCTACGTCGGTTGCTTCGATCTTGAGGTCTCTATCTCTCAAGGGCTAGTCGAGGTACTGACATGACGCTTGGTGAGAGGTGCCACCATCAGATAGAGTCGATTGTACTGGGTTGTCCAACTTGTCTGCTTCGTAGTGGCTGCTACTGTCTAGGGGCCGCCGGAAGAGGTTGTTGATATCTGGTGGGTCTAGTCGGAACAAAGATTCATTGAGCGCCCCAGGCCATTGTATTGACAGATTCATCAACTAGACCACTTCGGATGGGCCGTCACTCGATATTGACTGGATCCCTTGGCCTCAAGCGATATAACAGTGGTGGAATTCAAACTCGTCTTCCCCACCGTTTCATCACTTGGTGCTGTACTAAATCATGAATTCAGAAACACGGCCCAGCTACGTAGCTTAGAAGGTTTCTGCAACGACAAGTTTCTCAATGGCTCGAGAACTGAGACCCGAGTGCGCTTGCATTCTAGGGACTTGTCATAGGGACTTGTCAAGCCCTGGCGGTTGGGCATTCAAGAACACCATCTATTTTCTCTCCTCCCCTGGATTGTCGGCACCAGAGACTGCGGTCGTGAGCTAACCACCACACAGACTGCGGTAAACTACCTAATGCCACTGGATTCTACGACAACGATCATCATGTACGTTCCCCGCCATCTCTCTTTTTGGCTGGGCCCTGGCCTTGGTCTGACTCTGAACTTGCTCAATGTCAGGCACGTTGTCCTCAAGTGCGTCAAGGAGCAGTCGCTATTGATTCGCTATAGCTGGAGAACGTGAATATTCTTTCGGTAATGTATGAGAATTTCGTTAGTCATGTTCTCTGTAGTTGCCTACGGCTCAACCATGCAGTGATGACAAGTCTCCCGCAATTGAGCCAATGTTGTTCGATTGCCAGCGATCCCGTCCAAGCCAGATTCCAAACATTACTGTAACTCTTTGCTGCTCTTAAACCCCGAACCTCCATGTCTCGACGTGAGTCTTAAGGGCAATCACCCATGACCC
>QLPM01007157.1:0-11138 GCA_003314695.1 Albatrellus sp. MG142 | reverse complement strand
TTTGGCTCCCCCACCTGGTTACGCCTTTCCTCAAGCACCACAACAATTGCACCAAGCGCCGGTATTCCAAGGTTTCTATGGTCCTGGCGGTATTTGGCATCCTTGGGGGATGGACCCAAGGTTATTCGTTCCGCCTCAACAAGCTCCCGTCCCAGCGCCTACCGTGCCAGCATCATCACCTTCAGCTCATGCAACGAACAACTCTCAGGCATCTTCCACCAGTCATACGTCTGAGCATATCACAGCCAACAACACTTCGACATCTTCTCCCCCTGTGGACACATCGTCTTCAGAAGCGGCGGTGCTATCGAATCCCCGAGATGCTGCTGCACAAGCTGCTTTACGTAGGATTGGCTCACCAGTAGCTCCTGCAAGTCGCGACTCGGAACACGCGCCGTTGAGAAGCGCTGTCAGAGTGGAAACCACCTCAAGGGATGTACATAGTACGACATTTCCTTCGATTTCTTCCCCTGATGAACCTGCTTCGTCCACTGCAACATCATCAGCCGCACCAATCGCGCCGCCAGAGAGACGAGATATTCCATTACTAATTCCACTTCACGACTTACACATTCCATATGGAAACGCTCGCCCGATGCCGCCAGCGCATTCGCCCTTTGGACCCCATATACCTTCAAACGGCAGTGCGGCAGGTGCGCGGCCTCAAGCACCGCCTCAAGCACCACAATTGCAGCCCATGGGGCAACAGCCGTTACAGCAGCAACGTGCTCCCGCGGCAGGCTCTTTCCGATCACTCCCGCAGCCCTTCTATCCTCAACGTGGCGATCCGCGCTTACAAGCCCGAGCAACTACGCCAACCTCGCGTGGAGCTATGCCGCCCCTCCCACCGACGGTGACCGATGAGCAGCTCTTGCGACTAGACAGGCTCACGCGGGAGGCGATCGACGAACGCTTGCGGGTTTTGGAGGGCGTATCTGTCTCGGTGTACCGCTGCATCGAAGAGCTGACCCGAGTGCGAAGCGTGTTGCCAGCTACAGTGCCCAGCACCGCAGGCCCTAGCACAGGCCATTCTCCACTGCCACAGTCTGGTTCGGCTCCCGCGGCGTCTACACCGCTTAGTGCGGAGCAATCAACTGAACTGTCTACCATTGACGCGAAGGAGCAAATCGTATCCGACCCGACGGAGGAAGGTCGCCCACATACAACAGACAGCTCTGGCATTGCCGGTCCAGCAGAGCACTCTTCTGCACCTGATTCCGACCAGTGAGCCCGATTTGGTGGAGTAGGGCGGTCGTGTTATCAGTTTCGCCGCTCGGTGACAGGGTATGGGGCTAGGATGTTGTGCAGCAGACTTGTGTATATTAATTCACTCCTCGCCCTCATGCCGGGACAAAGTGGTGGCCACGTATACAATACATTGCATGAAGATTTGATTCAGGGATTGATGGTGAGCCAGTTTGGCTCTTCTGGATCATACAAGTGGTGGGTCTTGTCTCGTCCTCTAACAAGGTGTTGCGTTGCTTGACATAAAAGATATACGAAAGGTTCTAGAATATTCGAACATGTTTCATAATGAGCATGAGATCGCCCAGTGATGCAATATCGCGACTGCTAAGGTATTGATGTGGCGTCCTATCGTCTCGGTTGTCCACCTAAACGAACTCAGATCGTAAGCCTGGCCTGCCTCGTACGTCGAAAAAAATGACAATGAAACATATGTGGTAAGTTCGGCGACGTCAGTGCTCAGCTGATCCGACATCCCCGTCAGCCTCCATTCCGCGGTGATGGTACTGCGCGTCTTAGCGGCGCCTATGATCAAATTGCTAGTATGCAGAGCCTCGTGGACTTATGAGCGCTTGTGTGGGCGCCTGCCATTATTGTTAGGTATGGCGCCCGAAGTTTTTTCCACAATGCGCGATTTCTCACCAACCTGTAAATTTTTCAACAGCTTCGGCGGCGGATGGTCTGCCAACCGCCTGCTCTGATTCTGCGGCTCTGCCTGCTTTGATCGGATATGGCCTTTTGACCGTAGCTATGCATGCACGAACCTACTCAGTCACTGGGGTCCTCCGCTTGAATAAAAAGTTATTTGAAGTTTGAACCCACCACTTGGATTCCCCCGCACATCGAAACGTGACCTGAGCTTGGCTTCGGCCATTCCTTTGAACCCTGAGCTTACCTGCCGAACATCCGGTGCCCGGATGTGGGTTCTCAGCAGCAATGTCACCTTTCCAGAATCAAGTGTGGTCCAATAGAAAACCGCTGGTGACATGTTGCATGCGAAGACGTTGGTCTCGGGATCTATCTGTCCCAGATCGTACATAGGAGATCTGGGAACGTAATTAAAGCATTCTACAGTTCACTCAACTATATCTGAAGAGATGGGCTTTTTGATTAGATGAAGTGATAATGAATCGATATTGATGTTATTGATGGGGCGCAGTCAAGAAGATAATAGAATGTTCGCTCTGCGTTTCACTAAGTCGGGGTTCACAGTCGATTTATCCACCTTTGAGTAGAACGCCCGGAAAACTTGTCCGACCGCTTTGCGAGGGTCACCGGATGCATCTGATGCCTGTTCAGAAATAGCCTCCTTCAGGACACGGTCTATTTCCGCCTCGGACAGCAACGGTGGCAAGAAAGTCGCTAAGAAATCTGCTTCGCGTTGCTCCTTTTCCGCGAGCTCAGGGCGCGACGCTTGACTAAACTGGGCTGCCGAATCCAGCTGGCGGGCGTCTTTCAGCTATCACGAGGGGCGGGTCACGGGAATGATTCACATACACGTCGAACTCTCGCTTTTCTCATGAGGGCGACAATAGCGGGGGCGGGGACCTTCTCATCTTGAGAATTTTTGTCTGCAGAATAGACTTCTGCAAGAACAGACTAAGGGACGGTCAGCGCACAGGGAACGGGGGCACGACAGCGAACTTACACGAATGGTGGTGGAAGTGAACGCATCCTTGTTCTGCGTAGGTGACATCGTCAGTAATGAGTAGCCTCAGCCTCGTCCGCCACGTACCTTCATGGCTGTTTTGAGCTGGGTCGTAAGGCGCGTCCGAATGTCTAGCTGGCATTAGAATCCTGCATCAGCGTGTACCATAAGTGGAAAGTCACCATCGGGTGATGCAGCACTCATCCATCTCGATGGATGATGTTGCCATGATCGCAGGGCAGGTGCGCGAAGTACGGAAGTTAGCCTTTGCATAGAGGTTAGAGTCGAGACTCAAGCCGGCGAAGTGATCGGCAACTTACGGTTCGCTTTGCGTGAGCTTTCAATCTTATCTTATCACTCTTTACTAATTGCCGTTGCGCCGCCGGCCGTACGTAGTGCGCCTGCAGTTACCAAGTTGCCACTGCCATCGTCCGGAACACTGGGTCATATTCTGGTTTGTTAACTTTGTTTGACGATTTTCTCCAGATTCAAGATGTATGTCATATGTTTTGTATGTCTACGTGAGAAGTTTGTTTTTGCTCAGTTCCAGAATCTCTGAGAAACATCGATACGACACGGGCACAAATCTTCCAACAGATATGCAACCCCCTCCTTTCCCAAGCTCGGGAGATTTCATCGAGTCTGTTAGAGCATCTGCACGATCCTTGCGCGTAGCGAAGGATATCCATGTAAGTACTCAGCATTTATTTTCTTGGCTGCAGCATGCATACGATCAAGCGCCGTTTCCCTCACGATCCTACTGTATCCGAGACTGCTGCTGCTATTTGAACGCTATCTTCGTCACTGGATCATGCCTGCCATTCATTTCTCAGCACGACTAGCGTATATTTCTCAGCACTAGAGCTTAGCTGGCTGTTTTTGATTTTCAATTTTCTCTGAGAAGTTCTGCCTCCTTTGAAGTCTTCCCAGCAAATAGGTTCTCTGCAGATCTGGCTATAGCGGGCAGTCTAGGGGATAACCGGACTGACTGGAATCACCCGCATCTGCTTCAAATTCTTGCTGCGCGGACTGGCGCCAATGATTGAGCGTATGGGGGTTTCGTCATTCAGAATGCGGGGCCATGACAGGCCATCCGAGATGTTACCGATGATATGTGACTCCACTCAGCACAGTGGCTCAACATCGTGTTTACAGCGCCTATCTCAGTTCATTTTCACATATCGTTATTCATGCTGACTTTCAAGAAGTGCTGATATATTGGTGTTATGATATCCAGATTTCGCTGAAGAACATCAGGCGCCTGCTCCTTTCCCCAGCGTTTATCCAGAGCTATCATCGATGCTCGGCAACACATGGCCTGACGTTACCGCTCAATTTCCCGTCACCTTTTGTCGAACTGAATCTTATCTCTGTGCTATCACTTGTTAATTTCGCTTCTGGTTACCGAATACCTCTGCACCAGCAAACAGGCAGGGGAGCATGGGATAGCATCCGAGCGTTTGTCTTTGGACTCTATCTGTCGTCATCGTCCGGGGAAGATGGAGATCTCCTAAGCGCTAAGGGGATGAAGGTCATAGGATCCATGAAGGTGGCTGAACTGCTGGGCGTAAACGTTCATGTCGAGAAGCCCCACGAGACCATCCCGGGAGTGACTGTGGGCGAGATTGGCGGTGACGGCTGGCAGGTGGTGCAGCTGATCAAAGGTGTCATGAATGAAACGGGCAGCGTACTTGTTGATGGGGGCTACAGGGATCTCGGTGGATTTGTTCTAGAAGCTCTGAGGGAGGGAGACAAAGTTTCCAAAGGAAAGGGCCAGGATGTTATCGCTGAAATCGTCCTGGAGCGGGTATGGCGCACTAATCTCTTCAAAATCGGCCACTTATCTTGACGATTATAGCTTGTCCGTGCGTTCCCCGGGTTTAAAGACATGACGGTAGTGGACGACCAACGTGCGTACTCGATTGTGACTCAGAAGTGCGCTGCTGACTCGCGCCCAACCTAGCGGTGTATTGCTTCAAGAAGGCGCTGTTCCTCATCCATGCCCTATCGATCCGCTTCGGCTCCCGGTCCCCTGCGCCGTTCCCAGTACCGAGCACATCACATCTCCCAGTCTTCACAGACAACGTCCTGCCGTCCATGCTGATTCATCTGGGAGTTCTAAACATTTCTGCGGGATCACCAGCACTCTCCACGCTTTTCCCAGGTGCTGGCTCTGAGGAGAGTCTGTCTCTGCTGCTCTCCGTACCCAAGAACACAGTGGCAAGAAATACAGCGGCGGGAATGCTTCCAGCCGGTGCTAAAGTAGTACCGAAGGGAGGCCCTTTATTAACGGCCGAGCAGGCTTATATCTTGCGCGCCTCCGCTGTCGACGCCTGCGAGCTCATCGTCGAGTATGCACACTCCATGGACACCGCTGAGCTTGGATCTCGGGGCCTCGAATGGATCAAAGGCATGACGCTGCCGGATCTCAACAATTGGTTGTGGGCCGTGGCGAAGGATAGGCCGGACTATAGGCAGTTAGAACGGTTTTCCCTGCGGGACACCGTTTTTTTCTGATGGGGCGCTAGTATCGTGCTCACAGGCGTAACCGGGCTGTGACCCAACACGTGTATCACGCTAATTGAATCGCGGCTCCATCCTGCCTCCGTGTCTGTCTGTCTGTCTGTCTGCCAGCCAAACACTGAACACTCACATCTCATCCAAATGGGGACAGGGAACCCGATGTCAGTGTCCTCCCGCCGCAATTCGGTGCAATGCGAACGCCGCAGCGGGAGAATTCCCCTGAGCCAAGCAAATGATTATCGAATGCTCCAGACGCCCGCGCCCACGGTTATCCGCGACGTGCATACGCCGCGGTCCTCCGCATACATACAAGGCGCTCGATCGCCAGCGCAGGTTCCCCGCACTTGCGTCGTGCGTGCTCCTGTGCCGTGTTCCCGCCGCATGGCGGTACGGCGCAAGACTCCATACACCTGCCCCCCACTTCTGCCCGCCACGGCCACGGCCCCGTTCGCGTCAGTCCTGGCCATTGGCGGCGGACGCGTGCAGGTGGCCGCGGTATTAGTGGTACCCCACAGGGTCGCGGGAACTATCTTGTTCGCATCTCTGCCCACGGGCGAGGGAAATGGGCGCTCGAAGGCGATATTGGATGCGAGCAAGGACACAGTAGTGTGCATCCTGATCAGCCCGAGATGGCCGCTGCTACATGGACGTTCTGGTATCCTAGCGCTGTGCCGTGGTGTCCATCATCGACTCGTGAGACGGATGGCCAATAGTGTTCTCATCCGTAAGTGCTTTGCTCATGCACTCCTTCGTGAGTACTCTGCTCGTGCACAGATTTACAAGGGGAAGTGTTTTAAAGCCTCAAGGCGTCGCCCTCGTGCGTGAAGACGTTGATTAAGTTTCTTCTGAATCCGGTTTCTGAATAAGGCGGTTAATTGTTGACGGGGCCCAGTCCTTGGCACGGAAGTGGGATGCCCACTGTTAGCGCAGTACCATGTTCTCAATATTAATGGACAGGCGTCTGTCTGCTGTCATGATGAAGGACGCCCTTTAGTGATTGCTCCCTCTCGCTAGCCATCAGAGACGGTGATCCGTCTCGAGTACGTCCATCAGAAACGTTGGACAAGTGTATGCTTCGGTGAACGGTGGCGCACTTCGATTATGATACGTCTACCACGCGGTAGGCACGATCTGTCTACTTGGAAATTATAACATCGATGAAGCAAGGTAAGCCCCCCGCAAACTCCATAAAAGCCGTTGATCGTGGTCTGCACTACACTAGAATTATATTTCCGCGACACCATAACATGAAGAATAGGTGAAAGAATACAGTGACAACTAACCCGCAAAGAGGGTAAGAGACGAGAACGCACAGAAACCAAAGACGTAACGTACGTGTATATGCGAGTGCGAATGTATATGTGAAGAAATGGGGGTGGATATGGGGAGCCGTGAAGATCAGGTAAATGTGAATGAGCGACGGCACTGAAGCCGCCGGTAATGAAGCCGCCGGGTTCAGCTCAGTAATATGGATGAGTTCCGATGGACAGAGAACGTGGATAGCAGACCTACAGTCAGGACGGCGTGCTGAAAGACCGGCTCAACATAGAACCGCGCATAATAAGGGTGACTGAAATGAAGACGGAGCTGATGCACCGACTCAAATTATGGAATCGTACCATGTGAATAAGAATGTACTCGTATGCCATCAACAGCATCGGACATCACTATGCCCACACTAGCGCTCGCGGGTTCGGCACTCCGAGCGCACTCCATGTAGAAAGGCGCCCAGAGGAATGATAGGCGTCAGTTACAGACGCTCATCATCCTCAACAAAGACCCGAAAAAAGCTGCCCATACAACCCTGCACATGCAACCTCTCCCGACATCTCTCCATCCCCTTTACATCCCAACCCGTCCCAGACATATAGTACGCCACGTCAGTCTATGTCTCAGAATCACTCGCAGCACTATCACTCTCGTCATGGCCATAGACTGCGAAGGCGCGCGGGTGGACCGGCTGCACGTGCTCGTGACGCGATCGAGAGCGTGAGCGCCCGGGTGACTTTCCGACGCGAAGATGCTCGTTTGCAGTGGGTGTCTTGAGGTCGTCACGCACGCGCCCCGAGCTCATATCTACGTTCACATGCTTATCGGAGTCCGGCGAGGCGCTGCTGGCAGAGGACGAGCCCGGGCTCGGGCTTGCGGGAGGGCTAGCAAAGTCGACGTGGCGCGGAAGATGTCGTGGTGGGTGCGGGTGTGGGTAGGGTATTGCGAAGCGGTTCGGGCTATCGACACCCGACCGCAGTCCTGAACGTGACCGCACGTTGGCACGCGAGTCCGCCGCGCTCATTCCCATTAACGCCTCGGCAGCGCGCTCCGCCCTCTCAGCGCTTGTGTAATCGTCGCGTGCACGTGGACCGTTATTCTCCATAACTCTATGCTTCGCGGCTTCAACTGAGGTCGTCGAGGGGGTTTGAAGAACGACACTGGGGCTAGTGCTGTCAGACGAGAGATCGTCTATGTCGAACTTCTCTTCCTCTTCTTCCTCTTCGTCCTCTTCCTCATCAACTTCTTCCTCATATTTATCCTTGTTGGATAGAGGGGATAATGCGTCTCCGCTTGCTTTCAGTGCCTCAGGAAGACGAAATTGTGCACGTTCATGCCCATGTCCATCTGCTGACAACGCAGTCGCTTTTCGGCTTTTGGCAGGGCCCTCCTCGACGACAACAAACGATTTCTGACGTTCGCGCTCGTTCCACTTGAGCGTACGCGAGATGGAGTGGAACCAGTCTGTTGACTGCTTGTCCGCGCATACTGTCGGAAAGGGATATTTGGACGCGGTAACCTTGATATGGTCACCCTCTGAAACAACGGTCAGTGAACGAAAAAGATGACCACGCATACACTTACGTTTCAGCTCTACGCGACCTCGTCCATCAAATGATACCCAGGCTGTACTCCGTGAGTTAAAAGGTACACAAACGCGAACCTCCATACTGTCAGGGAGAAGCATGGGCCTGAAGGAGAGCGTATGTGGGCAAATTGGCGTGATAAGGATAGCGGGGATCTCCGGATGTACGAGCGAACCACCTGCGGATAACTATGACAGAACGATCAGCACAAGCTCACATACTGACGGTCCTGCCGCAGAATACACTTGCCGAGTACGCCGTAGATCCAGTGGGGGTCGAGATAGTAAGTCCGTCACCTTGAACCGTTGTCATATGATGCTCGTCGCCTGGAGTCGGTTGAAAATTCATGACGTGACATATCAAAGCAAACCAATTGACACACCGAAGAGCTCGAGCATGCTCACATACGGACTGGGGCCACGGTCAATAACAAGATCGTTGATGACTTCGAAGCTCTCAATGGGGCGCGTCGTGAAGCACATAATTTCTTTGTCCTTGCCACACCTGCCTTCACGCTCCCTCTCGGGGCCGTAGCACCCACCTTCAAGCGCCTCCCAACCCCCCTTCTCAAGGTTGCGCATCATGATTTCGCCAGTATCAGCCTTCTTGACGGCCTTCCGCTTCCATTTGCCATCCCGACGCAGCTCCTCCTGTGACACGGCACGATAGACAGTGCATGTGAAGCGCATGCGGAGGTTAACGCGGATCCCGGACTCAAGGACGCTGTCCATAACCGCCTGATGGTCCGCAAAATCGAAGTTGGTAAGGAAGCCAAGTGATCCCAGAGCGAAGGGAAGGACGGGCGGGACGATGCGCTGGAAGAGCCATGAGGTAAAGAGGACAGTCCCGTCACCCCCGAGCTATCAAACGACTGTAAGTTTCTGCAAGGTAAACGCGGAGCCGATAGATAGACGCACTGTGATAACAAAATCAAATAGGTGGGGACTACGACTACACATCTCGGGCGTCCAGTATCGAAGCTGACCATCGTTATTAGAAATTCCGTTGTGCTCGTCCCTGCTCAAATTCGTCGATAGTGATGAGAGAGAGTTATTGCTAGAGCGACGGCTCGGGAGTGGCATGAAGAGCTGTGGGTGGTCGTGCTCTATGCCGGCAGCATCAAAGCGCCGGGACGTGCGAAGCTGATGATCAACATAACTGGTCGACGGATGAATAGAAGCATCGTCAGCTGATAATACCATGACGAAATGAGCGAGAACTCTACGCACACCACCAAGCCTCGGCTACCATAGCGCGTCTTCGTCATGAGATAGATGGCAAGCTCGCGTGTCAGCTTGATAAGACGATTATCACGGGCCTTGGTTACAATGAGAACACTCTGAATGTGAGACTTGATGCGAGCACGACCTGATGAAATGGACGATGTGGTGAGGAACGGCATGGTAAAGAGGTCTGGTCGAGTAGATCACGCACCAAGCTGCTTGCTCATCTCGCGGACCCCAACCGCTGTTTCTGCAAGTTGTTTCGTCAAACTCCCACTAGTTTCATCCTCTTCGTACTCCTCGTAGTCGCCATCGGCAGTATAGCTGTCGGAGACGGAGCCGTCGTCGTAGGGGTACGGTATGACCTGGCCGTTCTCGAGCTTGCGATAGCGGCGAGGCCTTTGTTGCTGATGCTGCTGGTCATAGTCATGTTGATGAGAGTGGGACTGTGATAGCCGAGGTTGGAGAGTGCGAGCGACGCCGACATCTGGGGTGGCGGGTTGTCCCTGTTTAAGCCATTCAGTGAAAGAGGCACCCTTGTCAAGGTGCGAGTGGACAAAACACGGAGACGCCATTGGATTAGGAGAGTAGTCGGAGGGTGGTGGGGTTAGACTGCCGGGGTAAGGAGAATGGGAGACGGAGGATGGGTCGGTTTGGGCAGCGGGGCGGGACATGGCGATTGATGGCGCAGAGTCATTTCCGTTAATGGATGGAGGCGGAGCACCGGTTGCCTCTTCGTCGCTCAGCGGTACGGTCGATGCTCGCGGGGTCGAAGCTGGCCTGCCGTTCACTGCTGAATGGAGAGACTGATGATTGTCAAGGGTAAGGCCGTCGTTCCAGAGAGTTGACGACTCCTGGAGTTGAAGAGAGGACGGTCTGCTGGGGCGTCGAGACGTGGAGGGGCGAATGGTGGACATGGAAGACATGAGAGGAGGGAAAGAGATGTCGGAATTCGGGGAGACGAGGGGGGCCGCCATTGAGAGCTGAGTCTACAGTCTGTGAATTGGAGGAGGATGGCCGCGTTGGCCGACTTATATATATATACGCACTGCAGACACACAGGCATACTGCGACTAGTGTATCATAGTCTCGGGCAGTGAGCTTCTACATGTCGCGAACGTGTCTCGTTTCTCCCTCACTTGCAAGCCACAATTGCTACCGTAACTATCTACCGTAATGATGCCCTGCATCCCTATGACAGTTCCTTGCCTTACATGCGCTGTATTTCAAACCTTTACCCACCCTAACGCTGCGCATGCACACCCGCTTTTAGCTTCGTGCAGAAGCTCACACAGGACATTCTCCCTCCTTATGCAAGTTCGCCAGCTCGTTGTGACCCGGCAATCCTCGTCACCGATCCCCCGACGGCAATTTCGCGGTAGTGGCAGCCAGTCGGAATGCGCTGAGGGGCACCGAATCGGACCCGATTCTATACTTTAGTCGTTGACCTCTGGCTGATCTCCCTGTCTCACACCAATTGGTTCCTCTTTTCGCAGCTGCTTTGTGTCCGAGTTGCTCTGGTTACCTCTCGACGACGTGCCATTGCTACCTCATCATTGATTGCCAACAGCAAGTCCCGGTCGTTACCCCTGCCGCCACTGCTGATGGCTACTCATCTGACGCTGTTCTACCTCTGACATCCGT
>QLPM01007132.1:0-10569 GCA_003314695.1 Albatrellus sp. MG142 | reverse complement strand
GAGTACTATTATAGAAGGCAATACATAGATAAGGGAGATATATTTTACCAATTATCAGCTCATTCGGATCTATGAGTCCGGTCCGATGGCCGAATACTAGTATACCACTGTCTACCAGTGATCAACAACTCGATATAATTGACCGAAAATGTCTCTACAACTTGAACAGAACAGGTCGTTATAGCCATGAATATTGTGACTGGAAATATAAATAGTGTCAGCAATACAGCGAGGATCAATGTGTGGCTTCATAGGGGACAGGCTTATTCTCAAATCAGAATGTCATGAGAGTGCTTGCATTGGCTGAGACTAGAAGAACAAGTGTAAATTGTCGGGGGATCATTGACACGAATAGAAATATCCTCAATCTATTGCCATGAATTATGTGCAATTGAAGCATAAGGGATGCTGCCACAAACTAAAATTTTCCTACAGATTTGAGATGCCGTACTGGTCCCTAACAACGTCAGCACTAATTTCAGGGAAGGTTTGGCTTGTGGAACCGATTCGTAAGGGTTAAAACATTGATTACTAGTGAGCTATATTCATACTGCCATGACTTGTCCAGCCTGACAAAGAGGAGCAAGAGGACGTAAAGCACCACCACTTAAGAAAGTGCAGAATGCTAGATGACGTGAGATCTGAGGGTAAAATAGGCATTTGGGATGATCGAGGCCGCGTGAAAGGATGATATGGTGGGCAGGAATAGCATGAGGGCAGCAGCTGCGCGGAGTCCATGGTCTACTTGTACCACCTCACAGTTCGAAATCCCAGCTAAGCACAATTTCTTGTGTTTTATTTCTCCCAAACAATGTTAAGAATGGCATATCATGATCTTCTGTGCATCTGTAAATTCATTTTCTCCTTTTTCGTTCAGAGATTCCGGCGTAAGGCAATGACTGACTTTTCTGCTCGTACTTGCTAATCGAGCAGGAGGATAAGAATGTTGTGAATAGCGGCAACGTGGGCGTACGCGCGCAGGAAGTCCAGGGACGCGTTGACTGACACACTGCCTCCGGGCCCTAAAACAACCCGAACCTCGCATTATCTCTCCATTCACTCCGCGGTGATAGTATGACGACCGGCACGCGCTCAGGCATCACGCCCAAGTGCATTTGTGCACCTTTTCGTGTACTCTGATCACTCGTGGGATGCCTTGCTTGCCTGGCCTGGCCCTCGCCTTCTGTGGGCACCATCCGCCCACTCGGATCCTCAACCACATGCAGACGCCCAGAAACGAGCACAAGGCATGCTTATTTTACGCATTATGCGTACATGCACTCTGTCCCTGCGTCCCTTCCTCTGCAGTTACCCTCACCCCTGGAGCCCGCAGTACGACAGCGGCGGCATGTGCGCACGCAGAGGAACCGGAACGAGCACAAGGCGTGCCTCGTTTCACCTACACGCCAGCCGCGTCTGTCATCGGCACTGTCCTCCCTCTGCGGCCAGGGCGTACATAGGGCAGACGAACCGAGAACGGAGTGTGCCCGTTTCATTGCCTGTGAGCATGCTGGCTGTCGCGGCCGTGGTGGATGGCATCGGTGATTTGTGGGCGTGCGCGGAAGGCGCGAACGAGCGCCAGCGCGCTATGCATACGCATCTGCCGCCGTCGCTCACTCGCCTTGCTCACGCTTCTGCGATCACCACCTGCCCGTCGGACCCTTAACTACCGCGGTGGCAGCAAGCATACACGGAGGCAACGAAACGAGTACATTGGGTGCTCGTGTGTTCTGCGCGTGCGTTGACCGCTGCTGCCCACCTGCTTCCGCCGCTGCCCTCTGCGATTAATATTGTTGACATAAGCTCCAACCCTAGCACTCTAGTATAGCAAAAAGGTCACCTTACACAGAATCTCTGAGCAAAAAAGGAGAAATTGAATTTATGAATGTACAGAAGATCACGACACACTATTCTAAACATTATTTGCAAGAAATAAAGTACCCAGCTAAGTTTCTAATGTGGAGTGGAACCCAGAAAAGTCGGCGCGATGCGAAATTAGACTATGGCCACCATACTCGATGTGCTCCGCGCTCTAGAATGCCGATGGTGAGGATGGTACGGTATGGGCGCGCATTGGGCGGAAATAGTTTTCCAGTAGGAGATCACCTTGCACCCGGGCCGTAAATTGATTGTGACCCAACGGTGTACTGTACTAGAGTGTGTTGATGCGGCAAGACACATCAATACAATCGAGGACGCAGGATCTGAAAGCGGCGCAAAGCTTGGAGTGTCAGGGTGAGTAAGAGAAAACTACTGCATTACACCACCGACAAATGTCGATGAACAGACCTCAAAATAATATGAGAAATCGTCTAGGAAATCAACATCAGTGAGTACAACATGAATCAATTTCATTCTACTGATTTCAAAAATGATAACACTACAACAGAGGTAAAGCAATTTTTAAAGACTCCAACGATACAACTCCAACGATACAAACGTCTAGTCCCAATCGATGTGTAGAGTGCAATCAAGCCTTGGAAAGCTTCTCCCTGAGAACGGTCTTCAAAGTTTCGCCATCTTCGGCAAACTTCTTGATGCCTTCATGTAACTTGTCAAATGCCATTTGATCTTGGAGCAATGCCCAACGGAATTCAGGTTCGTTATCGACGTATGAAACCTTGGCAATAGGGTCTGCCTTCGCCGCCGCCGCCGCATCGAGCTTCTTCGGCACAGAAGCCGTCGAAGACTTCAGCTCCTCGAGAAGAGCAGGGGAGATGGTCAAGAAGTCCACACCCGCGAGAGCCTTGATTTCGCCGGTCTAGGGGAAACATAGACGTTGCTCGAAATCGAGGACCTGGACGGAGTAGAAGAACGTACATTACGGAAGGAGGCGCCCATGACGATGGTCTTGTAGCCGTGCTGCTTGTAGTAGTTAAAGATACGTTTCACTGACTGGACACCTGGGTCTTCATCACCCTCATAGTTCTTTCCAGTATTCTTCTTGTGCCAGTCGAGGATCTACAGAAGCAACCTTAGCGCAAAGCCAAAAGCGAAACAGTTCGTAATCCACGTACACGACCAACGAAAGGCGAGATCAAAGTGACGCCAGCTTCAGCGCATGCGACGGCCTGACCAAACCCGAAGAGCAGGGTGAGGTTACAGTGAATTCCATCCTCCTTCTCGAGCTCGCGAGCAGCCTGAATACCTTCCCACGAAGAGGCGATCTTGATCAGGACACGCTCCTTCTTGATGCCGACGGACTCGTAGAGGGCGATGAGCTGCTTGGCCTTTGCCTTGGTTGCCTCCTTATCAAACGAAAGACGTGCGTCTACTTCAGTGGAGACACGGCCGGGGATAATTGAAAGAATTTCTTTGCCGAACTCGACGAGCTGTTAAGGTAGAATCAGATGAGCAAGAGGGGTTTATGTTGACAAGATAAGATAAATTGCACACCAGGCGATCGAGCGCATTGTTGACTTTAACGTCGAGGCTTCCTCCCTTGTCCTTCGCCCAGCTGATCGCAGCATCTACCAAACGGCTGTATGCTGGCTTGTTCACCGCCGCGAGGATCAAGGATGGGTTGGTAGTCGCGTCCTGATGAGGAAGCAAATGAGTTAGTAGAAGCTTTTCAGGAGAAACGAGAGGTTGCACCTGGGGCTTATAGACATCGATGCCTGACAATAAGGCAAATTGATCAGGGGTCGTGAGCAGTGACGTAAGGTGAAAGCATACTCTCGAAGTCGCCAGAGTCGGAAACGACGACCGTTCCCGATTGCTTAAGGAGGTCCAAAGAAGTGGTCATCTGAAATGATGAGGGGACAAGGGGACAGGAGATGGGATAAAGGACTACTGAGCCAACGAATGATGCGCCGCGACGCATGCTCCAGTCTCCTTCTTATACAGCCCCGCACTCCCCGGTCCGTACCTTCCGTCAGCCACCGTGAGTGTGACTTACCATATTGAAATTGTGTTCTGACCCACCTTTGATCTTATTTCTTCTTCCGCTGTTCCTCGAATATGCTCCATGTGCACCTAGTGGCCCCAGTAAGTCCCCGGAATCCCACCATATGTCCTCAACGGCTCCCATTCTGTCGCAATAGTTTTCGTTGTCTCACGCAAGTATGATGCTGCGAGACCGATAGACTTCTCTTGAGAAACATCAATGTGAGTTTCACCAATTTGATTGTTTCAGACGGGCAGCCGCCAACGTCAAAGTTGTTCAGTGATTCCACGTATATCATTATGTCGGTATTGCAAGTGGATTCCTCTGAATGCCATCTAGAGCTTCCGTCCCTGATGCTCGACGCTCGTCAATATTCAATTTGCCGTTGGCATATTTTCCACAGATATTGATGTCGCCATAGCAACCTTGGGATTTCTGACAGATCTTGTGTGAAGGTCCTTCTTGGTCATGCCCATCTGTAATATTAATGCCCTGCGTTCGTTCTATCCTTCGGAGAAAGTGAACTACACGCAGGTGTTGTTCTGCTGATCTTCCTAAGGCTTCGGTCAAATTTTATCTGGAAATAACAAGTGACTCGCATCTGAGGATTGCGTATGCCCCAAAGGGCCTGTGACGTTGACAAATTTGACAATCTTTGCCAATACAGGGGCTATTCGGATAGCATCGCGCAGCTTTGTGTTCATGCAGTGGATCTGTCACCAAATTATTCGTACGTAGGTGATCATCGACATACGGTAGACTTCGATTCGTAGTGGGTACAAAAATGCGGGTGCAATGGTTCGCTCGGAGACATTATTGCTGACATGCATTCTGTATGTGCAATAACCTCTCGTTTAAACCTCTGAAGTCTAAATCTTCGGCAGAACAGCAAGCTTTGGTCACCAGGCAGCCTTTAGAACGATATGACGTGGCATATTCCGTAGAGGTGAACACTGTGCGTCAATCTCCCTTTCCAATGTCTCTCCATGAAACTTCCAGAGTGCTATCTCCACTCCACATACTCATGAGACTTCTTTTTTAATAACGAGCTTAGGCAATCTCACTACAAGGTAGACGACATTTGGTATACATTACTATTGCCAGTGATTCGACCTAGAGCGATGCCTTCTGACGATAGCTTTTCACAAACTCGAGAGCCAACGCCGGGCTGTAGTTATCCATGCAGTGTGAGATCGCACACAGCATTAGGGAGGAAGTAAATACCTTTCAGCGGGTGTAACGGGAATTTTTTTATTAATCAGCTTCCCGCCCTTCGCGAAAATGAAGTGACTGCGCTTGGTCTTGCCATTTTCCGTGGCACCAAGAGCAGCGATCAGGGTACGTTCCGGATCTGAAATCAGTGGATACGGGAGCTCTTTCTGGTTGAAGTGGGGACCGATTAGCTCCGCACTGTCGTACACTCTTCACAAGACAACCTTTGTCTGCCATTTACTCTGCTCTAGCGGAGAATCTGCGCTCAAGCAGTACACATCAAAATTCTCTTTCGTGAAATCGGGGTAGATGTCGCGGAAACCGCATGCTTGCGCTGTGCACCCAGCTACATCCGTCGCACGATTTTTAGGAATGGTTTGGGAGACTAGGGTCGGTCGGATCTTACCTGTATCGGCGCGGGGAACCAAGAAGAAAATTGCGCCCGTCTCTGCGGTGAGGTCAGAGACATCAACGTCTTCCCCCTTCTCGTTCTTCAAGATGAAGGAAGGAAGACTGTCGCCAATGTCAATTAGTGCAAGACCCTGTCCGTCGGAGACATCCGCCATTGAAGCCTGGGAGAAATACCGACAATCTTATCAAAAGCTTACTGTAATCAAATAGTATGGGAACGCTAACCTCGCTACTTGATGCAGCAGCAGTTCTGGCGAGTCGTGCTGACCGTCTGGGTCCTTCAGTTGCAGCGCTGGACATGGTCGTTAACGGAATTGCGCAGTATTTCCTCTGGTCGTGAGAGCACAGTGCAAACGAAATATATGTATCACCGTAAATCACGCTGGCGGGTCGGTACAGTAGGAAGCCGGGTGGATTAGACCCCTGACGGCCTTCCTTCGGATCGTGAGATTGCGCAGCGATTGCGATCCCACATAACTCGAAGAGGGGGTGGTAGAATTACTGTAATAAGTACAAGTAGTCGCTGTTATATATATATATATATTAGTGTACTATTAAAGTTCCAGTTTAAGGTCTGTGATGGAGACTGTCGCCGGGTCTGGCTGAGGCTTTCAGGCTACAGTTACTTGTTCCAAGGTAACTTAATATATGCACATATCTTGTTGTATTTCTTGCTATCAATTCATTTCGTCTGTTTCTGTGACTTTCAAGCTGTCCCTGATTCCGCTGTGCATCGAAATCTAGCAACATGACTAACATGGATGGACATTGATACTGTCGTTCCGCTCCGTTTAAGTTACATCATGATGATCGTCCTCGTCGCGAATCTGTGAATGTTGACTACCTCACGCCACTATTAAACGGTCAACCCACTAATATGCCATGCGTAGTCGGAGATCACGAAACGACTCCCATCTCATGCAACAGCCGCATACATGTATTCTCGCTCAAAGCTGATCGATATTCCCTATCTGGTGGAGGTTAAAACGTAGAAACGATATACCAGATGAAGAGCCGGTACTGTCGACAAGGTTCAAATATATGTGCAAGAATGACTTGAGCGGATCCGCCGATCTGCCATAGATATGTAGAAGAGGGCCCGCAATACACTGTGGTTGCTATGGACAGACGGAGAATGTAAGGCTGGGTATCTGAAAGCCCGAAATGGATCAACACTATGCATTGAGATAAACTTAAGATGGAGAGTATATATTAAAGCTACGCTTCTGCACGTCAAAGATCGTCCGATTGCTCAGCGCAGTTCTGGTGATCCACTAGGGGATTTCTTCCTCGGTATATAGGGCCTTGGTGTTGGAGAGAGCGTACTTGGACTAAATGCAGGACTTGGAATTGTAACTGCAGGGCTAGTGGGCGAATTGATGCCCGCGCTCTTGATAGTGAGAGTTGTGGATAAAGAAGCTCGTCGTGATATATACGGTCTAGGGGGAGGTTGGCTCACCTCCTCCACATTAAGTGGCGAAAGTGGCTCAGGCGGAAGAACCTGATCTAGACCGAAGTCATCGAGTATGGCGCGCGGGGGTGGGCGTTCGACCATAGCTTCAAGGAGCTAGAATAATGTGAGATTAAATGAACAATTCCGCGCAACCAAAAAGACTTACTTCAATTCGTAATTCCTCGCCAGCAAATTCCCCTTCCATCTCCTCCGGTCCCAATAACTTAGTTCCCTTTCTGAAAACCTCACCCTCTTCTGTCACCCAGCTGCGGGACCTTAGACCAATTCAACAAGGTTCGGATGACGAATATGCAGCTCTAATCTCTAATCTGACTCACCTGTTTGTCGGCGACCGGTCTCCATCCACTTCATCCAGGGTGTGATCATCTTCTTCGTCGGACCCGGCAAGCACGAAATTCGGACTGAGAACTCTATCGGGCTCTTCCGGCTCTGGAACCGCCTTTCCCTTGCCCTTATCAATTTTTGGCGTCAATTGAATTTCTTCGTCTGAATTATTCACATCCTTCCCACTAGAAGAAATGTGGCCATTCGCAATCCCGTTCATGTTGTCGCTCTCGGAAACTCGGGCGCTCTCTTTACCGATCTGAGAGTCGCTCGGTTTTAGCTCGAGCCCTAGCCCCTGAAGCTGAAGATCTGGACGAGGACTTGCTCGCGCTATCATGAATGTTAGAGCGTCATAAAGAGCAAGAAGGTCCTCCAGCGCATGCGTGTCTGAAGTGGTCTGGATGATTTCTGCGAGACCGGGTACTACTGATTTGGACTTCGAAAGGAGTTCCAAATCAATGCCCACGAGAGGTGGAGAAGACGGCGACGACGACGACGAAGAAGAAGAACGAGATAGAAGGTCTTCTAACTGGGCTTTGCATTTGTGAGCCTGCGAAATTGTTTGACTTTCAGTCTGTCGAAAGGTAAGCAAGGAGCTGTGCTTTTCAGGGCTCTCAGACTTGACCTTCTTCTTGTCGTCTTTGCGTATCGTCTTGGCAAGCTCACTCTCCTCGATCATACCCCACACACCTTTAGCTTGCCCTCGTCCGCTTGCAATACTCACAACAGAGGGCTGAGCAGCTCGCTCGGCTTCTTCAGTGTTCCGAATACACGTGTTCAATATATCACGACACATACTGCGAAAGATGCTCGTATCAAACAAGAACCTGCCATGACTCAGCACATACCGTGACAATTCCTCGTCCGCTGGCGGTATATTGAGGTCGAGACAACGCATGATATGGTTGGCCTTTAAGCCCGAACTGAGCGCCATGACACCCGCAAGATCCAGGTTGTTCATGGTGAGGTCTAGATGGAGCAATGACAAAGATTCTGGGAGGAACTCTGCCAAAGCGATGGCACCAGCAGAAGTCATGGAGGTTGACGAGAGGAAAAGGCGTTTTAGTGCAGAATTCAGGGTAAAAGCCGTTCTTAATGATTGCACCTATCATAGCGAGCTGAGAAGAGGCTCTAGATAGGTAGCGAATTCCTTACCCCATCGAGACCAGGACCACAACATGGGTTTTTGCTGAGGTCAAGGGTCTCAAGACACGAATTGTATTTCTGCGGCGGAACCCATGAGGTGATAACTATGAAATGCAGATAGATTGTCCATACCAAAGCCTCTGCGATAGAAACCAACCCTTGCACGTCAAGCTTGTTCTCACTAAGATTCAGGACCTTCAGCGTTCTGTTCCTTTTCAATACCTGTGCGATGTACGTTATACCGCCCTTATTCAACCGATCGAGGTTAGGATACTTGCAGCAATGATCGAAAGAAGTACATACACGGAGATCGTTCCCTCTCAAGTCAAGTGTCCTCAGGTTACCCAAACGAGGGAGAGCATCCAGAGCTCGAACCTTATCTAATAACGCTGCACTTGGACCGTGGTCGTGGAATCCACTTGCGTTACCCGCGTTCATAGGCGGTGCCCCTGGTACAGGGTGGCGCGTCGTAATGCCTCCTTGGGCAGAAGATGTGATCAATGGTATCTGCTGACCATTTGGCGACAGTGGATTCGAAGCATTGGGTGTCGTTTGTGCCGTACGCTTCGCGCGGGGAATGTATGGCGTATATGTCGTCTGAGGAATAGTATTAGGGTGCTTAGGTGGTGGCAAGATGGGTCCTGAACGTGGATGAGCCGAAGTTGGAGTCCCGGAGGACGGGGTGTTCGTGCCTGGCAGTACCGCGTTGGTGGGAGGTGGTGACATGGGCGGAGTCGACGGGTTTGATGAGGTTCCCGTGGATGATGGAAGTACGTCAGGATAGTCTCTAATCATCAGAGCAATGGCAACGGCACCCGTCGTGTTGATACGATTGTGTCTGAGCGAGATGTTCCGCAAGGAAGAAGTCCGGACAATATGTGCTGTATGTGCTGTTGGATTGCAACGTTTGATGGAACGTCATGCACTCACCTAGAGCTTCCAACGTCGCAGGTTTCAGAGAGCAGTCATCCAACTTCAGTGATGATAGCCCCTGCTCTGGAGCCTGCGCGAGGGCAGACGTGATATACTCTACAGATTTCTTATCCAATGCATTACTTGACAGATCAAGAAATTGAAGGCTTCTAGCCTACTTCAGGCGTCATGTTTGGTCAAATAACCAAAAGGCACTCATCTCACCTTGGAGATGAAAGCACCAATGAGATGAAACGCGGCAGCCTTAAGACGACGGTTGGATGCTACAGATAGAAAGGTGAGGGATCCAGGAATCAAGAGTGCATGAAGAATTGGTTTCAATATCTGAAAACGGAATAAGATACATCTCTGCTCCGGGATGAGATAGTACGAACTCGATCATCGAGGTCACATTCGCGAAACGTCAGTCTCCGAAGGCCCCATTCGATGGTGAACACATCAGATAGGGTTGCAGCTGAGGTTGGTGTAAATTGCACCCCAGAGAAATCAACTGTTCGAGGTACGGACCCAACAGCATTCTGGAGGCAATTGCGAATGGCCAGTGATAATGGTGAACTGATGTCGCGAGATGAGAGTCACTTACCTTGAAAGCGGTAGATACCTCCAAGATAGGCGGGTCGTCTCTACTCGCAGCACACTCTCTATAGAATGATTCTACCTTCTCTAACGTCCACCACTCATCATCATCGCCGGGTCCTATCGAGCTACCTCGGACAACTTTCCGTCTTCTCTCTGTTTCTATTTGCTCAATGAACTTCTTCTCTTCCTTCAACGAAGGCGTGGACGGAGGATTGGATGCTGAGATGGGATAGATGGTGACGAGCTCGGGGAGTATGAAGTGCGCCCTCTTCAACGTCCTAGTCTCATCTCCTGCATTAGCCTGAGCTTGATTTTGGCTGGGAAGAAACTTAGAGATCCGAGAGAAGAAAGATTGCTGAGTGGGTGGAGGCCGTTTTAATATGGACTTTCCAGGTGTGGGTATAGTTACTGCAGACGACGAAGGAGCGTAGGAAGAGGATGGGGATGCCATGAAGTAGTAGAATATGGTCAGTTAGGACATGTCAGCTAAGTTAGCCGCAGGCGCGCATGTGGCTTTCACTACTGCAAGTTACAGCCATTAAGGAAGCGTGACCAGATTCTTAGTCTGCATTCGGAATCAGTCTGGCCGATACCATGTTTTGAG
>QLPM01007128.1:0-11989 GCA_003314695.1 Albatrellus sp. MG142 | reverse complement strand
TTCGGGCTAGGTGGAAGGAGGTGAAGACGGACATTCAGTAGCTAGCAAATTTTTTCGAATGTTTCTGCAATTTCGGCAATCTAATACAAGTGCCGGGAAAGCCAAAATTCCACTCGTAAACGTGATATTGACCCCATTGACTGACCAGTCGGTACTTGACCAACCCCGCATTGACTGACCTTATTGACCGAAGTCAAATAGGTCAAGACAACACTGACTAGCCTGAGGTTTCAAGCTCTCTTGGCCAATATCGAGTTGACCAGTGCCAGAGACCACGACCTCAACATATCGAGCGCACTGAGTACAGACATTGTATGTTTCTACGAAATAATGTCGACCTAGCCCAATTAAAATAAACGATTACAACAAGAGGAAAAAGCGTATACACAGCAAGACTCCGCAGCGACAGCCCCGCTCAGGCTGTACTAAGTCCGCCTGCCGCCACGACAGTCACAAAACTACAAGAAAACACGACATGCTCCGCGTGTCAGCTATGATGAGAACCGCGAGCTGCTACTGGCCGTATCCTCGAGCAGCATGCCACCCATCCTTTCAACGAGCCCGTTCTCCCGGTCTTGCAGAGTCTGCACAGAAAAGGGGGGCAAGGGGAAACGCGTCAAGCTTCGCGGCGGCCGCAACTGGTCTCTGAACGACCTGCCTTTGGATTGAACAGTTCTGTGTTGCCCTTTGGCGGCGGACGCTCGTATGCATGGTCCGGCTCATCTAGTCGTGAAATTCCCGGGCCCGGTAGCATCACAAGGGGATGGCCGTTGAGAATTGCACCTCCAGGGTGTGTAAGAACGTTGCTGTAGGACGCTTGCTGCACTGGGGGTGACATGAGCACAGACCGATTCGCAGCGTTGTTCCACGCGCCGTTCGGGATGGGCATGCGCTTCTCCAGACTCGTGGGCGATGTGAGCGGTGGAAAGTCTGCAGGCTGTAATACTACGGGGGCAGATGCCGAGTGGGGCGGCAAACGCACACCATTTTGTGCAGGTGAGAGTGTTCTTGAGGCGTTATTGTGGTCGTGGTTTCGTGAGTGCGAATATGTTGCGTGCAGCGTGGGCTGCGCCTTGATGCCAACAGCCCAGTCGGGGCGAGCAGGCAGTGGATGTTGGGATGAAGTTGTTGATGTATAGGTGCGTCGGGACGACGACGACGTCGACGACTATGTGAGAAGATGGACACATCACGCGAGACAGAGTGTGAGGGGATCCCGCACAGCAAGAATCGGAATAAGTCAATATGGACAGAAACAAAAACTCAGAACCAAATGAAGCAAACGATGACTCACCGCCGTAGATGAAGCTTCGTCACCTGCAGGAGTTCTGTTCCCTGACCCTCCATTGGACGCGCCCGATGTTCTTCTTACCGAAAGCCGCGGACCAACTGGACCCATACCTTCATTTGAGTTCATGCTAGGGCCCCCATTATTAACTGGCGCATTCGCACTGCCAGAGACCGCAACCGGCCCGTATGAGAAACCGCCAATACCTACTCCGGGTCCATAACTCCAGGCACCACCTCTCGTTCTTGGAGCTCCCCGCTTCGGCTGGCCATTGCCACCTCCAGAGCTCGTGCTCCCGTTGGTATTGCTTCTCGTGGGCAGTGGTCGGCCATAATGTGGACCATTACCATTTCCTTGGTTTCCAATGACAACACCGCCATTACCGCCGCCATTCATCTGAGGTTGCATGTCAATGGGAAACTGCACTTGTCCTTGACCGGGCATATGCGGATGAGGGGGCGGGTGAGGGTAGTATCCAGGCATGGGATATGGTCCATACGAGGGCGCCTGGGGATAGTATGGGGCGCCATGGGGAGGAGACGGGGCAGCAGTGTGCGTCGCCCCTTGCGGCGCTCCGGGTGGTGGTGAAGGCCAGACATAAGGCGCCATATATGCAAGTTGTTGAGGGTGTGGGGCATGATTATTAGGTCCGTAGAGTCCCTCGTTGGAAGGGCTAGAGGGATCCGAGTTGGAGACGTGTGGTTGTGGAGGGGGCGGATACGGATATGGTGCGTAATAGGGAATCGGGGCCATGTAGCTCTGTCCCGGTGCTTGTCCGGAAGGGTGACTGTAGGTATATAGGTAGGGCATATAGGCTTGAGGGGGTTGCCCAGCTGCTGGTGCGTCGTAGGACGTCGTTGACGGTGGAGGTTCGTACAGAGATGCGTACGTGAAAGAAGGAGATGCGGCGCGAGAATTGCGGGAACTGCCGGCATGTGCAGATGACCTCAAGGACCGCGAAGATGAACCTGTCGAGTTGGCCCCGGAACCCCCGCGCCGGCCGTCTTTTCTGTCACGGGTAACAGGACCTGACCACTCACTCTCGGTCGCAGCACTGCTGACCGAGTCTTCGAGATCGCCAGCGCTACTGCTACCCCCACCACTGGTTGATGCAGAGCCCGAAATGAGGCTGAACGTTGACGAACTCGCACTCATATCGCACTCCTTCTCCTTGGCCTTCTCCTCAAAGCCCATGAAGATACGAGAGCGGGCCTCATTATAGGCCGCCTCGCGCTCTGCAATCGTAAGGTGCTTCTTTGCATTGCCAGGGGCAGTGCTGCGTCCACCAAGGCTCCCCGCCTCGGAAGGTTCAACATCCGAGAGGTCCAGATCCTCGCCGCCTACAGATCCCGTGCAAGAGTGGGGTTTGCTGCGCGCTCGGTCTTGCGCGGACCGGCGCATGATCTTGAACGCTGGGTGCTTTGTAGACTCAGCCGGCACAAGCTCTGCCACCCGCCGAGTAGGTCTGCAGACATACCACAAAAGAGAAGATGTGAGAACCTCAGAGGGTCAGATGATACGAACGTAGAGTGATACTGACATTCTGCTGTCCACAGTGGAAAACACGAGGATATTCTTAGATATGGGGTCGCTCTCCGGAACAACCTTATAGTATGCTGAACAACGGTGAACGAGCAGCCGCTGATATGACGTCGCGGGTGAAATTTCGATTCGTGGCCTTATATCAAAAATCAAGAGCATGAGCAAGATGGAATCAAAACGCGAAACACGACCTGTCAACCCCTTTCCCTGTGCCGTTCTCATGCGCGCTCGCATAGGTGCAGCCCCACGAGCGCTTAAGGCGACACAACGGTCAGGGAGCGGAGGGATGAAAGACTTACTTTCTCTCGGTGATGAGGGTTTCCATCAGTTCGCCGACGCGAAGGACAAAGAGGCGATCTTTACTCTTGAGGGCCTCAATGATCTGCGGGTCGATGCCGGCGTTGGGGTCGTCTTTACCGTCGGCGTCAGCAGCGGATGTTCCCATGACAGGGGAAGAATTCTCCAGACCATCAGTGTACACAAACGAGCGTGCAGCCGAGGTTAAGTTGTCCAGGTGATCAGCCTGTGGAGTTGGCGGGCTGAACGCTGGGGCAGACGAGAAAGTGGTAGCCATTTGTTTTCGAGGGTGGGCGGCTATTGTAGAGAAAATGCGGTGAGACGGCGGTGCTGGTAAGATCGGGCAGGTGTAAGGACGTGACCTCAAGGACAGAGGACAGAGGAGAGCGAGAAAGATGGGGTAAAGAATGGATGTAGAATTGCGGGAGAATATTCGGGTTGAGATTAACGCAGGGTGGTAGAGTGGACGAGAAAACTTACAGATGGAGAAGACCGAAGGGTGGCTGGGGGAGATTGTATAAAGAAAGTAGGAGATTAGGGATCAGAAAAGAGGAAGCACGAGGGAGGAGAACGGAGGGAGCATCAGGTCTGAGGGGAAGAGGACGGAGCCTCGTCCACACAAAGCTCTCCACCACCTCTCGCACGCGACGTTCTTTTTCTTTGTCAAACTAACCCTAATCTCGCTCTTCCCGCGCCCGCCACTCCTGCACTACCCATGTGGTTATATTATGGATATGCTCATGCATCGACATGTGTATCTACTTCACAGCTCTTTACTACCGAGAGGTCGCCCCTGTCGGGGTGGGATGCACAACTTCGTATATATTATAGCTCAAGCTGAACAACTTTACATCAGCTCCCAGGATCGGTCAGCAAAGCCTCACGGACAGAAACGCACCAGAAGACAAGTATGCAGCAGCCATACATGGCCAGTGCCAGCGCTGCCCGGGTGAGCATTTTGTTGGCGTTCGGGTCGTCCCTTGCCATCTAGAGTAGTGGGTGAATCAACCATTCGGCCACCCCAGACCCCAATGGGCACATTGTAGAAATCCGTTGATTACTCACCTGCCAGTAGAGCAGACCCGGGAGAATGAACGAGATCGCAGTAGATCCGGTAGATCCGACAAACGACAGAACTATCAACGTCCGTATCAGTCACCACGGCGTGACGAGGTAGGCTGAGCGCATACCCATTTGCAGGTCGTCTACGAAAAATGCAATAGCAAACCCGCTGGCAATTATGGCCGCCGTCAACAGCGTATGTCTTAAGGGGCTCATGTCGGCGTGGGCATGGTGGTCATCCATAAAATCGTCATCTTCGCCTTCCGTAGCCAGCTTAGCCTGACCAAAATGGAGCATCTTGTCTAAACTGTTTCTACAAGGGTGCACCTGCAATGGATAGGAGAACATGACGAGGATCGCAATCGCCAGCTGACCGACAGCAATGAACAATGAAGTTGACGGGTACATTGCTATTATGTTGGCGCCGACCTGCAAAACGGGAATACCGCTGTTTTGGTTTCAGTTCATAGACAAGGTTGTAGAGCACGCACGCGTGAGCCGAACGTGAGATATCCAAATACCGCAATGATCTCATAGGTTATGGTTGCGGATCCAATGGCCGTGCCAATGACGATGTTCATTCGGCGTTGTGAGTTTGATTTTAGTTCGTTGAAGATCGGGAATAGCTTTTAGAGCAATGAGGTTAGAGATAAGTATCTGGAATAAGAACAGACTTGCGTTCTGTGCACACGTGAAAGCGAACACTTGAATCGGGAATGTAGATATGAAATTAGATCTAAATTTGATGAGATGAATTTCTCCAGGAGGCAATGAACCCTCGAGTGGGCGGAAGTAGCAGACGATGACAATTATAACCAGGTATGCTGAGCCAAGCGAGACATATGAACATTCGACCCAGGATACATCACGACAATAGGCGATGGCGTACCGACAGAGAAAAGAGCGATATAGCTTGTGTGTCTGAGGCTGTTTAAGTGCCGGAGGAACGCTAGCGGCACAAGGATGACCATGAGCAACGCGATCCAGATCCGCCCATTCAGCGCCCATGCTGGCGGATTCGTATCAGGAGAGGTCAAATCGTGGTATAGCGTGGCCACGACGTTCGGGAGCAGCGACTTCACGATAACGAGGTAGCTGCGGGGTTATACAACCTAAGTACCGTGGGCGCATTCACAGAGGCATGGAGGCACACCTGATAGATACGCCGAAGCACTTGATGGCAATTGCTGCATCGAATAACACAGCCGCGCGTGGAAAGGTAAGGTCTGCTATGGCAAAGAACGACGAACGGCGGTGAGGTGCTTGGCGTGCACAGATGGACAGGAGGTATAATGCGAACGCCGAAACGGAGCCCGAGAAGATACAGGTCAGTATGCCTGGTATGATCCCCGACGACGCCAAAGCCTGGTGCACTTGACGTCAGACCAGTCAGCCGTAACACACCAATCTCGATGCCACGTACCAAAGGGAATGTGAGCATGCCTGAACCCATCATTAACGCGACCAACAGAACCAGCTATGAACGACACGCACCGCTGCCAATAATTGTGTTCGCGAGGTTGCTCGCACTGCTGGTAAGTGTCGCGTGTCCTTCCCGAAGCTGACTGCCCTCTTCAGCCCCTCGCCGACTAGATACCTCTCCGCCCAACAGCGCACTCGATTCCGATTCACCATTATGTGCACCAATGGCGTCCACAGGCTCCTCGCGCGTGGGCAATACGCCGTACGTCTGCACCATCTCTAATACTTCTTCCCGGTCTATAGGTGAAATCGGCGAACGTGGCCAGGACACGGAAGGTGGTGTATGCTGAGAGCGTCCAGAGACGGCTATGGCGGTGGCGCTAGTGGCTGAACTGCTGTCGAGCAAACCGATAATAGTGGTTCCGGCGGTGAATTGGAGGACCAAGCTATGATTACGAAAGGAACGGCGGGGGGGGTTATATAGTAGCGGAAGATAAGGGCATGGTCTCACTGTGGCTATAAACGTCCTTCGAAGCTTCCATGTGCAATATGAATGTCGAAGTTACCGTTACTTTCGGGCCCCGGAACAACAGTGGGCCCTTACGTAAGTCTCCGCTTGTATCGAACAAACGATGGCATTGGTATGTTAGCTTCGTGCTCAAAACAAATCGCAAGATAGCTAGAATGAGAACAGAAAACGGGCTGTCCAAACTGTGAAGAACGTAGAGTAGATAAATATATAAGACAACGATTCGCAGTGCGCCAGAGACCCAGAAGTCGAAATATTTCAGTCATGATTCGTAACTACGCGAGCGGGAGACAGACGGGGACGGACTGCTATACAATTGTGCGTTATCCACAGGGAGCGAAGAGAAAGCAAAGCGACAACTAGGAGAGAACGAACATAGCTTTAGCTAGGAGTAAGGACATCTTCAAAGCGATGTTTGTCAGTCTCGCGGGACCGCATTCGGTGGTTTCTGGCTTCTAACATCATTTGTTGCGCGACCGGGGAGAGTTCAGACGAAGAAGCTGGTGAAGGCGGGACACTAGATTCAAAAAGAACTCGCACGCGCGCCGGGGTGACTGGCAAACGAGATTTCATGTTGACAGACCCTGTGAACATGCGTTATCATCACAAAGAAAATGAATTGGATTTAACAAACTCACGAGTATTCATCTCCCTGCAAAGATCAACTGAGTTGTTGGGACTCGGTCCGTTCTCCTTGCCTTCGTCCCTTGATGGTCGCCTACGAGGAGACCTACCGATTCCCGATGCGGAGACTTTGTCTCCATAGCGGGTTACACTTGAGGCTTCAGAAAAAGCGACCGCACTCGATCCATATGAAGTCGACCGTCGTTGTGCTCTGCGTGTCGGCATCGGTGTGTGGGAGTCTTCAAGCCTCAGTGTTGTAGCGCTCTTAGAGGCAGACGCGTTGGTAGTAGCCCGCAGTACATCCCGCGTTGGAATTTGCGATGGCTTGTCGATTTTCGGAGACTTTGCACGCGCAGGAATATCTAATTGATTTGGCTCATCTGCGGTGGACAGTTTGAGGCCACGAGGTCCTCGTGGAATGCGACTTCCGGGTAAGTTGACGGGTGTGAGTATGACTTCTTGTGCGCGAGGGACTTTACATAAGACGCTTGCTGCAACAGATATGGGAATTCTGTTCATGATAGTTGCGGCTTGGGGAGGGTCTTCGATAATAGAACCTGCTGAAGATGGTGACTCAACAGAGCCAGAGAGGTCGGGATGTAAAGGCATAGAGGATAAATGGGAAGAGGTAAGATTTTCTTTGTCATGAGGTATCGCAGAGAGTTCGTGACGTAGTTGCGCACTGTCCGTTGAGGAACTGGCATCAAAAGTCGTGGGTAGCGCGGTAGGTGGATGCCCGTCCGACCAAGGATTGTGCTGGCGCCGTTCTTTGTCCAGTAAGAAACCGAAGAACTCGGACGCACGTTGTGGTGTCGCTGGTGCTGGGCGTGGTCTCGGAAGCTCTATGATCTCAGAAACCACACTTAGCTCCACTTCCATGGAAGAGATGATAGGGAAATTGTTAGAATCGTTCGTTGAATGTTCATGATCAGTAGAGAACGTGACATTCGGGTTAATGGGGACTGAAGGAATGTTATCGAAATGAGAGTTGGTGAATGTTTCGGGATCAAGTGAACCAGGCATATGAGAGTCATCTTCATCCGCAGCTTCTACTTCCCTGTTATACATCAATAGTCAGCATGGCTGTGTTTAATAGCGGGGGGAACGCATCTTACCGGAGGAAACGTTCTGCCCAAGAAATGTCACCCTCCGTTGTGCTATTGCGTGGTTCTGGATTGCCAAGGAGCTGGCGTAGCGTAGAACCACTTCTCTTGACTTGTGCGCGACCTTCATTGCCCTTGTTCGCAGGCGTGTTTGAAAACGCTTTGTCGTCAATTCGGCCATGGTCATCGTACATATCAAGCAGGCTAGCAACTGAAGGATCTTGGCGCAGGCGGTGTAGTCGACTCTGGTCACGTGGAGTAATAGGAGTAAGATTGCGCGATCTCTTGGGGTTAACCTCGTTCACTTGGTCGTGAGATGATCGTTTCGGCGTGTCAAGGGGTGGATTGGCTTGGGGGAACTCGGTGCGGGCGTGTACCGTACGGCCATGTACCCGGACTACATAAGTCCCCCGCGTTTGGACACTCGCCGAACGCGAAGGAGACCCTGCCGGTGTAGGACTTAGGCTATTTATGGGATGTGCTGTGTATCAAATTCCATAAATTCCAAAGGTAAATGACATAGTAAGGGGCTCAAAACTCACGAAGAGGTGGCAAGGAAGAATAATCTACCTCAGAAACGACAGAAAAATGAGCAGACGATGACCGAAGTAACTGGCTCTCTGCAGCTTCTTGCTCTTGTTCTTGTTTCCGCTTGTCTGCGTAGGTCACTTTGTGACTGTCCTCCACTTGTATTGGTGCATGTTTCTTCTTGTGTCGCTTGCTGCCAATAGATAGAAACCGTTTCAGAAAACCCATAGTCTTATGTGTACGTTCGTGAGTCGTAAAAGACATGAAGAAGGGAGTGTGGACACGGGAAACTTGAGGACTTGACAACAAAGAGCACTTGGAAGAAAGAAAGTGATTAGGATGTGAATGCCACACCGACAATTTGAACCAAGTATAAACAAAAGCCAAACAATCAGCACGCGTACTGACCAGTGCACGTGAGCGTGATCCTGATGTAAACTCCTCTCATTCTGAAGTCTGTTACATACTAGCTTAAAGACCTGTTGTGTTACAACATGGAGTAATAGAAAATCAATAGAGGGTCATCTGTGATGGTATACATAAGTTGCAACAGAGAATAGAAGTAAATAATCCTTTATCTAGTGTAAAGACCTGTTGCATTGCAACATAGAGTAATATAAGATCAATAGAAGGAGATCTGTGAGTCAGAGATGTGTGTCAGGGGATGAGGAAGTTGGGCTGGGAAGTAGGGTAATGAGAGAGTGTTGAGTGCCATCTCGAGACTGGCAAGCAGGAGGATGTGTTCTGGCATGGACCATAGCATCAGTGGTATCACAGCTAGGAGGACTTTGAATATTGTCTATCCTGAGGTTTTACAAAATATATTGCCAGTACCTTGGTGAGTTCTATCATTGATGAACTATATAACCCTTTTCCTAATCAGGATGACATAGAGGAAGCAACAGCAGAGGCCTAGGTGTGGTGGATGGTGTAGATACTGTAGATAGAGAGAGTGCTGTTTTTTTTAATAACAATATTGAGATACATTGCTTGGGACAATCAGTGACTTGTGAATATATGCAAGGGTTCCCCTACTTGTGCAGGAGAAATTGACAGGTTCAGTTTAAGACAGATGAGATATGAAGTAAGAGGATGTCTTGTCAGGACAAAAGATATGACACAGGGATTGTGTTATGATTTTTCTATCCTTTTTCTTTACTCGTCTCTCTTACACTACTCTGGACATCTTTGGACTTACTATACATTCTGATCCGCATTTCCTCAAAGATCCCCTGTCAGGGTACAGGGTATTGGACTCATTTCATATTCACACAGGTCTTCCATCATTCCTGACTGCACACTTATCTTTAACCTGTGTTATCTGCCTATGGCAGATATCCCTCCTCCTCTGTGACTCGTTCTGACTTGTCTCTACTCATATGGCATCTCGTTCACATCTGTTTCTTCCATGTATAAATACTTCATTTGTTGGTAGAACAAGCCTTAAGCTTGTTCTCTTGTACTTTACTGTACTTGAATCCAGGAGGCTCTGCCTCAACTCCCACTCTCAATCGTTCTCCAACCTGGTAGCTCGATGCTAGCCAGTGCTCAGCTCTATCTCGTTAAACTCGGCAAAGGAACCAGGCTAAGCTTCGCCTTTGGAACCACCAACATATCCCAGATCCCGATAGGACCTTGCTGACATCCATCACACTAAGTCCTTACAGATTGCTGTTATCCAAGTAGACCACTACAAGGCAGCAAGGACTAGTCAAGTAGGATACAGGGTATCAAACAAGATAATCCAACAGGATAACAAGCTTAGGTCTCTAAGATGAAGAGGACCAGGCTTATGTAGGTACTGGTACATGAGAACAACATACCCATACCATACTGGGATGAGTGTAGCAGGAAATGATGTAAGGCCATTGACAAGGGTATAAGGTGAAATGGGGTACAATGTGGGATCTAGGAAGATGCAGAGTATGTGTGGGTTGTCCAAGTGAATATGAAACAAGGTAAGGTGTGTTGCAAGGTTGCACTCAGAACTGATGAAAAAACAACTTCTTAATAACTGTGGAACAGTCACTACACTACATGTGTGGGTACAATCTCCACTGGCAAGTGCCAGCATACAGGGTTGTGAAATTATCCTCCAATAAGGTGTAGGTAATGAGTGAGTGACAGTATAGAAGGCATTGGTGAATGCATGAAGATGAAACAAGGAAATGATACAGGTACACTGTTATGAACTTCTCGGACTATTTTTCCTTTCATCTTATCACTTGCATTCCATCCACTTCCCCTTCTGTCCTTATCACTTACCAAGCAACACTCCATCCACTCTGACTCATACTCATTCCACCTTGTTCTACAATGTTCTTTCACTTCTTATCTCTGACTCATATCCCTCTGATTGTCACGACCATCTATTTTCTCTATTTCCTTTTCTTTATTCACAACATGCATTCTTATATAAGCAACTTCCTATTACAGATATATATTGAGACTCAGCTTAACTCTAAAGCTTCGTCTCATAAGTATTCCTTTTATTTCTCTTTACTTACTAAGCTGGGCTGCTTACTATTCAGATATGACTCACATGCTGCGCATGGCTTACTGATGCTGTGCATCTACTTACCAATCCTTCTATGATATTCTATAGGGTTCCAGTGCACAGGCCATGAGGTCTTAGTGCTATTGGTAGATAAGGCTTGACACCTGCAGAGCATAGTCTCGCCTGCCCTAGACACTGTACTATATATACCTAGTAGTGTATGCTGTACTATCCCCAGTCCTGATCATCTGGGATATCCGCCTACAGCTAGATAGTATCCTAGGTCTTTGTACTCAATCCACCATTCTCTTCTTCATTCCATCAGTTGTTGGCCTCGCTGTCAGTGTCAGCCTCACAATTGATCAGGACTCCTCACTCCTAAATATCTCATTCTATCTCATCATCCTCCCCTCTCTCCCATACCATTTACCTCTCTACAACATTGCCATTCCATTGTAGTTCAACATTCAAACTCTGACCAAACCTTTCGAGTATTGTCGCCTTAAACAGTAACATATTTGAACTCCTCCTTACTTCAAACTCTAAACTTTCGTTTCACTCTAGTGGGATGCACTCCAACCCTTCACCGCTCCTACTACACTCACTCCAAAGTGAAACACGACTTCACCTTTGTAAGGGTTCAACATGCAAGCGAGCAGTTGAATGCCTAAGACAAGTGGCAGAGCCCTAGGTGAAGCCCAAGGTTTGAGAGCAAATTAGATGAGTAGTATAAGCTCCTTGGCAAAGGAAAGCTTATAGAGATGATGAGTTGACTTGCTGAAGATCCAGATGACAAATACGCTGTATTGTACAAGAGGATAAGCTTGGCTTATCCTCACAATCTGGTACAGTATTTATACATGATACTTGAGGGCAGGGCTCCCTCCTGTGCATGGGTGTTCAATGTAAGTAATCCCTTATCCTCCAATAGGATCACAGGGATATGAGTCAAAGATAGGAAACTAAGAATAGACGTGAAACAAGTCAGAATGAGTTTTGGGTTAAAAATAGAACAGATAGAAGTGATGGCTGTCCACCTCATGTATCCAGTGAGGCAGGTGAGTCAGAGATAGCAAGAATAGACCAGATAACAGGAA
>QLPM01007100.1:3511-20127 GCA_003314695.1 Albatrellus sp. MG142 | reverse complement strand
TGAGCCGGATACACTAGCGAAACGGTCGGGGACAGTGCACCACTGATATTATTGGTAGCACCTACATACAAGGCTGAAGCGGCAATATTAACATCAATGTTGTTCTTGCACCCCAAAGGTTCCACTGTGGTGGAAACAGCTGTGGGTTGATGATGATTTGGGTCTGGGCTATGGTGGGATTGCTGATTCGGACTCAGATCCAGAAGCGATCGAGGAATCGTCATTAGACCGTGGCGGTTCATACTTCCGCTCTCAGAACGTAAGTACATCGCATTTATGACCCACGGCAAAATATCGTAAGACACTGTTAGGTGAGCGACTCTAAACCTGTGCTCAATACTGCACGTGCACAACAGTGAAGAATGCGTCTATGCGTCTATGCGTCAGCCAAATCCATAAAAGGCACTGTTTAGTGGCAGAATTTAAGATACGGTATCTAGAATATTTTACCTATAAAAGGCAAGAAGTGGCTCAAAAAAAGATTATGCTTAGCCGTGCGACACTGCGTGCGGCCGATCCTTGCCGATCTTTGGCGCCGGCCAGTAGATCTAACCTTGCCTGCGTCTGAAGCTCACCCTGACTGTGGGGGTATGTGCGTAACCCCTGGGATGCCAGGAAAGTGTTTGGGTTAGATTTAGTAGTAGTGTAACACTCTCCCCTCCCTTGGGTGAGGGTCAGGTTCAGTGTTGTACTACAAAGGAACTAGAACTATCTATAACTGGAACGTCGAAGCTTTTGAAAGTGGCAGATCATGTACTCCCATGCTGCTTTCAGAGGGTGTAGGACATCTTAGACTCAGGGTGTTGTTGTTGTTGTTACTTAAAGACTACTTGAAAGAGAGTGCTGAGAATTTCAATGTCTGACAAGGTACTACACTAATAAAATCAGAGCAGAGATGAGGGTTTCTTGCACTTGCGCGGACATCTCCGAAGATATTCAAGCGCCGATGCATATGCGTGAGAGTCTCTTGATACTGGTTATTTTTAGCCATATTTTGCCTTTAATGGGCAACATATACTAGATATCGTATCTAAAATACTGCGACTAAACGGGGCCTAACGGCCATCAGGTCAAATTGTTTCTTCGAGAAGAGTGAGCCCGAGTCCCGACGCTTGAGAAGCTGCCCCGAACAGTTATCATTCATCCGTGTCGCGACAGGCGTAGCATGATGTTCTACTCTATCAGCGCGCCGACAGCCGCATGTGCCCGAGTAGCAGATTGACAAGAAAATTCACGACGATGACCGATGACCGCACATTGTGGCCGCATCGCGGCTTTAGAAGCAGCAAAGCAGAGACAACATAGAGCACAAACTTGCTCAAATGCATCATCGCTGCAGATGAAGGTACTGAATAGAAGGGAATTGCCACGTGGATTGGGGCTAGGAAAAGTTTGTAGTGACGGAAGCAAACACTCTGTAGCGTCCCCGCCCTGGCTGCCCATCGCGGCTTTCTCCTCTGCCACCACCACCTGGTGTCTCCAGCCTGGCCGTCCTGCACATCGCTGCCCTCCACAGCTTTGTTGCTGATACCCATCGCTCGTGCACGCTTGCTGTTCTGTGCATGGTGTGGCAGAGAACCGGTTCCTGTTCTATACCAGCTGCCATCAGCGGGTTCTCTTCCCTCCCCACTTGGCTGAGCTCGCTTCTCTGTCTTCGTTTCTTATAGCCAGGTGTCCATACTCATCGCTGGACGCGAGTCACGATGACCACCCAACATCGCGACCAGCTCTCGCGGTTGCACATACCATCGTTTCATTCCCAGCAACCAGTCCAGCACCTCTTTTCTCCCGGCCTTCCTACCGCCATTCAACAAGGGTACCACGCCGCCCCACCATTCAATCCGCCGCCATTACAAACACCCATACAGCAGAACTTCTTTGTCAATCCGCCCGGTGCTCCGTCGCGGCCAGTCCACCCGGGACATCGCCCACACCCGAGCCATGCATTGGCCGCTGCTGGTATTCACCCGCCACCAGGCATGCCACTGAGCCCTCTTGTGCAGCCCAACTTCCCTCCTGGAGTGGTGCTAGGAGCCCCTGGGCCACCTTTCGGTCAGCCGTTTATCCCGCGGAGACGACAGCCAAGCGTTGGCACCGGTGGCCCTCCCAAGGCGCAGTTAGGAGGGCCGGGCAAGAACCATCGTATCGTGTCGCCTCCAACCCCGACTGTGGCACCCGTGGCCGCACCAAAAGCAAAACGCGGCGTCGTATCTCTGCCGCAAGAGACGATTCCCGAGAAGGATGGGGAGCCAGCAATGCGTGCGACGTGGGCGCGCACGCCTTTACCTTCAGAGTCGGTTCCTAAACACCCGCCTGCTCCTCCGCCGGAATCGAGGTCGGGCGAGATTTATCCTCCGGATTTCTGGCGGTTTGAGATCCCCGACACTGTTGATGTCTTTCTTCCAGGAAAGGTGCGGTGGTATAAATGCTCGCCTAGATTTTAAGCATTCGCTGATCGACGTTATGACGTTACCGATGCTAGGTCGCGTGGGATGCTCTCAGGCAGCGAGTCATCGAAGAGAAGCTGGAGAAGCTGGGCGTAGAAAAAGGATCCGGTAGCTACAGCACTGTGCCTCACATACATGCACCTCATGCTCGTGCAGCGTCGGTGCGTATCGCGCGTGTTCATACACGTGGCCTTCTCGTGCTCAGATTGGTATTCATACCATCAGATATCATCACCCGCCGATCCCGCATTGTTGTATTTCAAGCTAAACAAGCTGCAGCAATCACAGAATTTGCCGCAGCTACACTCTGCCTCGAGTTCGCCTCAGTCGGTCTTGAGCAATGCTTCGCCCAATCCGCAAGGGAATGGGCTGATGTCAACAGTCGCGCCCCCACGCCTCCACGGTCACAGCCTGTCGCTGACCCCGGCGCCCTCATTTCAACAACCCACCATGTTCAACCCTTCTGCGGCGTTCAATCCATTCGGTCCTAACGCGACGCTGGGATCCGACACGATCTACAATCGTGGTTCTTCTGAACTTGGCGCTGAGGAATGTGCCCTTGATAGCTCGGCACCTTCCGATGCCGGTGTGCTAAAGGAAGAGTCGCTTGCGCCTGCACTGCTACCACAACGTGTTGACGGTCGTCCTGACTTTGTACGTGGTTTCGGGCTGGACATTCCGGAAGAAGAAGAGCCGGAGGATGGCGTAGCAGAGGCGTCACATATAGCCCATGTGGCAGCCGAGGAGACGCCGATGGATCTGAGTATGGATTTGGACGCTGCTACGGAGAACGGTGCGGGCGAAACGGACGAACAGGAAGGTTTGACTACAGCGGCGCAAAGTCGGATTCATTCTCGCCATGTGTCACGGTTATCTGCGGCGCTTTCACTGTTATCTGTCGGAGGTCAATTGGAAGAAGCACTGGACGGAAGCCACGCGGGACTCCACGAGGCAAGTGGTGATCAAGATGTAGATGACCTCGATAGGGAGGCTGTGGGCGAATGGACGGGTTCGGAAGACTTGCGCACTGGTGCTGAATCAACTGAGGACGAAGTACGTAATGCATCGTGGTGCCAGCCCTTTTTATCGCTCATGTACTCTTTCTTTCCAAACTTATAGGAGAGCATTGGAGAGTGGTCGAACCCCTCTGACGAGGAACGAGCACGACAAGACCGTCTCCAACGACGAATGCTTCGTAGAGCACATCACGAGATCCAGATTCCTAGGCGTCTTCCTAACTTCCCTCACCCGCCCCACACCACGCCCGCATACGCGCTCATCAACGGAGGAGAGGACGATATTGTATCTAACCCGAGCGAAGAAGGCCATCATAGTATAGACGACGACGAAGACGACGAAGGACATATCGGTGCAGGGTCCGAAGACATGTATCATAGACCGCTAACGGGCTCCAACAACGGTAGGGCAAACAGACCCTTACCACCGTTGCCTCCCTCACGGTCTGGTTCAGCCCAGTTCACCGCCCACGACCCCGCCCTTGCGCATTCGCGCACTGCATCTGAACAGTTCATGTATCCCGGTCTATCAGTGCTTCCCCAACCTATCATACAGGCACCCATCTCGAAACGCGAGGCCTTGAATCCGTTTGCGAAACCATTTGTCTTCGGAGCTTCACGTATGTCAGACTCGTGGGCTCCTGATGCCTTTGGACCACCTGCACCGTCTTCGCAGCGGTCAGCGTCAAGCACGCCTGGCCACCATCGCATGCCTTCTGCTGGAAAGCCACTCAATGCAGCAGCGGCCGAGTTTAAGCCTAGCGCATTCACTTTCCGGCCACCGCCTGGAGTGCCGGAGTTCACGATGCCTGTTCATCCACCCGTTCAGCCACCGCAACGCCCACTTCCATCACCACCTCTGGAGCCCACGCCTGTTCGGGCCACTCAGGGACGCGAAAAACGACAACGTCGTGGATCTGTGGGCTCGCACAGCCCGGGCCTCTCCAAGTCGAGTGAGGACAGCGACGGCCATGAGGCGATGACATCGTTCAAATTCCCCCAGGATTCGCCGCAAAACACGATCCGACGATCTGCTCCACCATCGCCCCTTTCCGGCTCGCGCCGACTGTCTGCGCTTAGCGCGACTGCACGGCCGTTCACGCTCCCCACATACGCGAACAACGCCATATCGCAACCGGTGTTACCTGATATTAACATGGTAGACAGCCCTGTCGCGGAGGATAGCGATAAGGATAGAGATGGGGCTCGGAATATCACCGGTGCGCAAGAGCTTCCTGTTCCTCCTACCATGAAGCCTCGGCGCGCACCGATTCCGCTCGACTTCAAGCACCCTGTATCGACAAACACGGTACCTGCAGGGCTGTTCAAAGCGCTGGTCAATGGAGGTACCTCCTCAGAGGAAGAGCGCACGCGCCGGGCGGTGCGTTCTCGTCTCGGTTCACGCGAATTCTTCGAGCACATTGGACGCCCCTCGCTCGACGACACGGACATGCCTGCAATCTCGTGTCAGGCATCGCGTTCACGTGTTGTCGACACTAACCAGTGGGAACCCGCGCTCCAACCGCGGGATGTTTTCACCCCGATGATCAAGATGCGCCGTCGTTCGTCGCTGCCTGCGCTGCACAGTTCATCGTCCATTTCCGTCGACTCTATTCCTCCCACGAACATCTCACGCCGACTTGAATTGCAGCAGTACGAGGAGCGTCTTGAGGCGCTGCTGGACGAGAAGATTGAGGTGATGCGACTGGAGCTGCAGGAGCAGCGGATGACAGCGGATGCTAGCCAGGTGCAGCAAGCATTGGACCCGTCGACCGAGGCGATGATCAGCGAAGTCGTGTCGCTCTTCCGCACACAGCTGCAGGAATCCGCTGCACGCGGTCTGGACGATAGCCAGATCGACGCGCGGGGCGAGCTCGACTTCCGGCTCGTCAAGGACATTGTCGAGCAGGGCCATGCAGAATCGCGCGCGCTCCTACAGCAAGACCTAGGAGAGATCCTGCGCCGCCTAGAAAAGCAGAACCACGACATGCCAAGCAACAATTCTTATAGCATGCAGGCGATGGTCGAAGAATTCCACAACAGGACCGTCAGTACTGTTGTGGGAGCGGTCACGCAGCTCGCTTCCCGCTTGGACGGTCTCGAGCGTGCGCGCACACCACATATCGCCCCTCCCATCGATCGCGACGGCCTTATTCGCGATCTAATGGCTGCCCTGGTTCCGCATCTTTCTGCGATACGCTCCGAGCCTATCGACTATGACTGTCTTACAAGCCAGCTTTCGCAAGCCGTGAAGCCTCACATCTCGCAACTCATCGATCTTGCGTCCGACAAGCGTGAAACCGCGGGTCTTATTGTGGATCGACTCGTTCCCATGCTGCCGACTATCTACCCACCGGCATACATGCCCGACATCGAAACCCTTACAGCCCAAATATCGAACGAGGTCCGCAAGGCCATTGCGCCTATCGATGCACTCGTCATCAAGGAAGAAGTTTCGGATCTCGTCGTTGAGCGCTTGGATTCGCGCCTCGCCGTCCGCGATCGCTCATTGGACACTATCTCGGGCAAGGTCAACGATAGCGTATCGAACCTCATGGAGCCCATGAGGGACGTGGTCATGAAGGTGGGCGCCTTGACGCAGAGCCAGGAGGCCCTGGTGTCGGAGACGCGCGATTTGTCACACCAGGACGTCGTTAGCCTCTTGTCCAACCTTCCGAGTCGGCTCTCCGTCGCGACGGATGCCCTCGATGCGGTGCAGGCCGAGTTGCGTGAGCGGTTATCCGTTCCAGCCTCGCAAGATAGCGCGTCCTCGAAGAGCATCCTGCATATCGAGTCCATTATTGAGGCTCTTGCGCGAGGCCAGAATTCCGTCGAGTCGAAGCAGGATGAGGCTATAGCGCTTCACCGCGATGTTCTTTCTCTCCTTGGCATTTTGCCGGACGGCATGGCTGCCATGTTGAAGGCTGTACACGATGCCCACGCTGAGCTCACGGCACACAGCATCACGAAGCGGGAATTCGAGGAGACGTGGCGGCTGATGACAACAAACTCGGAGCTGCAGACGCAGCTTGCCAAGGCACGCGCAGCACACGGCTCGGTGCGTGTGGAGAAGGACATGCTGACCGAGAGGATGAATGCGGCAGAAAATGAGCGTGATCGGCTGCGGATGCAGGTAGACGAGCTGCAGGCGAACTTGATCACGCGAGCGATGGAGGCTGCGACGGCGGAGGCGAAGAATGGGGAGCTCGAGGAGGCGCTGTCGCAGGCGCTTGCGCGGCTTAAGGTGTCGGACGTGACGACCCAGACACAACAGGAGCGCATCATCGAGCTGGACACCATGAACAGAGACCTCGGGATAGAGAAGCAGACCCTCAGGGCTCAGGCGAGTCGCGTTTAGCTCGTAATTGTAGGAGAAATGCTGATTTGAACAATGCTGGACATTAGATTCAGGCACTCGAGCTCCAGGCTGGCTTTGATGCTCGCGATAAGGACACCACCGTCGAGGCGCTAGCTAGTCTCCGGAGAGACTATGATGTTTTGTTCTCGCAACAGGCGCACTGGGACGACCTTCGCCGGACGTCGGAGCAAATTGAGACGCTTGCGGCTATGATCACACAAGCAAACGAGCCAGAATTACAGGAGCTGCGGCGCATACGGGACCGTAGTAAGGTCCTAGAAGGCGAATACGCGTCATTGCAGCGGCGTGTCAAGGACCAGGAACACAAAGTCGCGAGCAACGAACGCGCCGCGGCCACAGCGCGCCTCAACCTGACGCAAGCTCAGCAGCGTGCGGCGGAGTGGGAGAAGCGTGCGAAGGAGTACGAGGCGGAGCTAGAAAGCACGCAGATGAAGCTAGACCGGGTGGATGAGAAGCATACACAGCTCGACGCTGACTACTCGCTTGCGAAGCTGCAGCTCGTAGAGAAGGAGGCCGAGGAGCGCCTGGTCAAGGTTCGTCCCTCATTCACCCTTTCCTGTGCGGCGCTCATCAGGACTTGCCCCTGCAGGACCGAGAGGGCAAACTACGCGACCAGGTTGCCATGCTCGAGGCCAAGGTCGCGCGTCTGCAGACGGAGACGGACCTCGCGAAGAAGGCGGTTGCCGTGCACTCGCCTCCGCGTCCTGACTCACGTGCCAGCACGATCTATCCCAGCCGGTCCACGACGCCGACGATGCAGTCGAATGGACGCTCGGCATCGCGCTCGACCATGCGCACGAACACGCCACCACAGACATCGGTGTGGGACTCGATGCACGCGCCGACGAAGCGGTATCCGTACCTCGGTTCTAGCACGCCCAAGTCACGCCCCAATGCGTACTACCGCTCGCCGTCGCCGACGCCGAGCACAGCCTCAGTCGCGCCGACCAAGGGCGATGATGGTTGGTATTCATGAACGGAATATATCAAGAGTTGATCTTTGTTTGTCTGAATCTGCCTTTATAATCTACGTATATCCGCAACGCTTGTTAGACTAACTATGGCGCTGACAGACCCTTCGAATTGCATCACACTAATATATATTTGTTTCGCGTGGTGCACTTCATTTCCTGGATACTTATATGTTTACTCAACTTTTGGAATTTTGCTCGCATCCCCACCGTCCTATGCATGGTCCCCCACGTTGCATCTTCATTTTTACACACTCTTACAGCGACCCACGTTGTCTACACCGGCTACCATATACCCCTCTCTCATTTCCTCGACTGTTGCCACACTGCCCTGTACATTCTTGGCGGGAATGAAGTATCAGATTGCATTAAGGTAATGGAGAGTTATTTTAAGTATATTGGAGTGTGGGTGAGAAGGTCATAAACTCGTATGGAGGAGAGAGCAAGTGGAATACGAAAAAGAAACAAATACGAAAAAGAGACAGTATGGCGGCAGCGGTGCGTCGAAGCGGTGCGTCGAGGTAGCGACAAGGGCGTTCTAGGTAGGTGGGGTTCGCGCATGACCGTCTGTCCGCAGGTCGCCAATCGACCTCGTGTATCTCATGCGGAGTGTGCCCACATCCAGTCTCGCACTGCGGTGACAGCCTCCTGTGGGTCCCGCGGCAGACTTGCAGAGACCGCAGTGAGTGGAAACACGAACGAACAGGGAACAGGGCAACGTACATGATCTTGGGCTCCCAGCGGCCGTCGCGCTGTTCGAAGAACCGCGTCACGTGCCGCTGGCCTAACTCCTCTCGTTTCCGTCGGAGCTCGCGCTGCGCGTCCTCGACCGCAGACTTGGCCTCCGTCGCTGCCTCCATATCTTTCGCCTGGATGGCCACCGTCAGACCCGCCCATAATCTAGGGGATGCGCACGGTCGGGGGTCAGTAGACATCTTCGACGATGGAAAGGCTTGCGTACCTCCGTGACTCATACGGCTCCTGCTCGTCCTCTGGCGCTACCCACTTGGGCGCAACTTTCTGGCCATCCCTGGCCACATCAAATAGCGGCCGCCTGTCCCCGGTCTGTGGCAGCGACGTGAGGGCTGCACGGAGTGAAGCAGAACGACGCGATATGTACCTTGGCGTCTTTGAACTCCATGACGTTGCTCCACTTGCCACTCACCTCGCCGATGTCTGTGTGCCCTTTTCGGACACGGCCCGCGATTGCGTTGTAGGTCCCCGAAAAGAAGCCCTGTCGGACAGCGATTAGGAACAAGCGAAGGCCGGGGCACGCGTGACGGGCACGCACCTTGGTCTTGAACTCGAGGTCACAGTACAGACCCTGGGTCTCGTTCTTGGCACAGCAGGTGTCACCCAGCTCAAGAACCATCTTCCCAAAGAGGATACCACGCGCATACATATTTGGCATCGTGATGACGTACTCTGCAGATCCCAGCAGTAAGGACGCCCGTGTGTGTGAGGAGAGAGCACGCGAGGAAACGGACAGGATACGCACCGCCGTCCTCTGGCCGAGCGGAAAGGATAACGCGGTTCTCTCCCTCCATATTTGTCGCGACGCTATTACCAAGGAACTTGGATTTGGGCCTCAGTTCGCCAATGATGCATAGGTGATTTGCCGGAGAAACGTAAAAGAACGCCGATATGGGTGGATGATGTGATACTGAGCACGATGAAACGGGCGGTCGGCAAGGCAGTGAAACACGAAGTCGGTCAAACAGCAGAATGATGGACAATAAGTCAGCAACAGTCAGCACTCGTGCTTACAGGGGATAACCCAGCCATGGTGTGCGCACCTTGCTCAGCAATGTAGAAAGCCTGCGTACCATTGGGGTAGTCGTATCTACAACGGAAGAACTCGCCAAGAACTGGGTTGTACCTGCGGTCGTCAAACGAGGTGAGATGCTGTGGGATGGGTGCAGTGGGGCAGGGGAAACGACCAGGGCATATGGAAAGTGACCTACGGTTTCTTTACTCCCTTCGGCTTGATATGCCATCCTGCAAGATAGTATTGAAGTACACGAATAAACCGCTCCTCCGGACTGTCGCACTTCTCGGCGCTGAAACGAGGGTAAGAGAGGCAGATGGTATCGTAAACGGCTGGACGGCGCACCCAAAGATGAGGTCGGGATGTGCCATGAAGTCAGTGATGCGCTCTAGCATACTGCGGGGTTCAAGAACGAATGTTGGAAAGGTCACTTTGGAAAGGTCCATGCCGACTCTGTCAAATCGAATGAAAGGAGCCTTGAGGCGACACTACGCTGGAGGCCATGAGCACCCACCTGAGCTGGGAGATGAGCGACATGATGATGGAGCCTTCATTCTCATCTCTGTAAGCATCAGAGTCGTCAGTGCTCGCAGCACGGCGCATGGTGAGGTGTGGACAGAAGAACGGACAGGATCGATGTATCGTCGGGCTCAGTATCTTCGGGGGCCTTGTCCTCGATTGCAGAGCTGCCTCGTGGTCGGCCACGGAGATGGGCTCCGGCCTGGCTAAACAAGCCCATCATATTCATGCTCTCCGCAAGGTGCGCGGCGTTGTTGTGGGGTTCACTTATGGGAAAAGGCTAAGAGTAGACGGCTAATGCAAGCGAAGACGGCAAGCGTAGGTTATAGGGCTGTGCGCGTGTAAGCAATATTGTGCAGACCTGTGGCCCTGATGACTACCGCGGCTGCTTCTTGATCTTGTCCCTGTCGTTCTGCAGACGATGAGAGCGACTGTTATTCGAAGATAAAGGCGGCGACGACTCGAGCAATAGCGAGGTGGTGGCGGTGTGTGATGATCAGCTGCCCGACCAGCTCCGCGCGGCAGCGTCAGTGGGCGGCACAACCTCCTGTTTCGAGATAATGCCAAGGAGAAAAATGCACCGCAGCAGTCTACAATTTTCACCGCATCTACAACAATTCTATATACGACAGCAGCCATAAATTGGCAGTCGGTGTCCTAGTCAAATACTATCCTGGTAGGAGCGACCGACATGTCCACGTCATCCCGGAAAAAGGCACCGTACACGCTGTGTGTCTTTTTCTTGATCGTCATCGGGAACTTCTTCAGCCCCTCGGCCTCGAATCCGCTTTCACGCAGCACCCGCGCAAGCTCGCCGGCCAGTCCACGTTCATGCTTGTCGCCTGTGAAGAACGTGAGGCTCTTACCACTCCGGCCACCGCGCCCTGCGGAGTAGTTAGAAGCAGACCCCTATGGTAAGAAACGGCGCGGAGCTCACCTGTCCTTCCGATGCGGTGGATGTAGTCCTCGATAGTCAGGGGGAAACTGTAGTTGATGACGCATGCGACGTTCGGGATATCCAACCCTCGCGCAGCAACATCTGTCGCGACGAGCAACCGTGTCGTTCCGTCGCGGAATTTCTGCAGCGCGTCCAGACGCCCCGATTGCGACATGTCTCCGTGCAGGCCTGCAACAGAATATCCATTCCGCCGCAGCATGCCTTCGACCCTCGTCGCCTCCTTTTTGTACAGCACAAATACAAGAATCCGCTCAGCCTCGGGGTCTGACGCATTCTTCTTCTTAGGAGCCATGATCTGCAGATGCTTGAGCAGTCGTGCGCTTTACAAAAAATCGGTTTGAAAACAAACAGAGTTGAGGGATGTACAACTCACTCTTTCTCGCGCTCGTTGTCGAATACTTCCACCTCTTGAACAATGGCTCGGCGTCAGGTCATACCACCAATGTCTGCGTACCACTCACCCTGTGCAACACGGCTATTCGCAGTCAAGTCTTCGCTCCCTACAGTCACACGTACTGGATCACGTTGGAACGAACTTGCGAGCCTCCGTACCTCCTCTGGCCACGTCGCACTGACTAGGAGCATGTCAACAAAACATTCAACGAGCAATGGGAAAGTCTGGGACTCACACATTAGCGTCTGTCTCTTTTCCCCTTGTTTTGTAAACCCGATGATGGCGCGGATATCATTCTCGAACCCTTTGTCCAGCATCCGATCCGCTTCATCCAGAACGAGGTAATTTACCTCGCTCAGATCGCACGAGCCCTCGCGGACCAGGTCTAGAATCCTCCCCGGCGTCCCCACGACGATCTGCGCGTGCTTAAGCGACTTGATCTGGCCACCCTTGTCCATCCCGCCGAAGAGCACCGCGCTCGCACCGCCTAGCGCCGTGAAGGAGTCGTGCGTCTGCACGGCAAGCTCACGCGTTGGCGCCACCGCCAGAACACTGACCCTCGGCTTCTTAGCAGAAGGAGACGCGGCCAGCCGCGCAAGTGCGGGTATGCCGAACGCGAGCGTCTTGCCGCTACCAGTCTCTGCGATTCCCACGACATCACGCCCATCGAGTGCAGGCGGCCAAGTGCATGCCTGAATCGGAGTTGGCTTCTCAAAGCCTGCAAATGCGCTTCGCAGCGTGTCCGGTATCCGCAACGCGGTGAAGGAGAGCGCGGGGGTGATTGGAGTTGAGCCCTGCGGTATCGTGATCGTAATGGAGTGTTCGGCAAGGTACGCCGCGACATCGCTTGGCGATGGTGTATGGGTGCGAGCGGCTGGTGCTGATGGTGGTAGAGAAGTTGGAGATGAGGTTGATGCCGTAGGCTCGACGGCACAATCAGGCTCGGAGCGGCGGCGTTTTTTCTTGTGCTTATCCCGTTTATCATTTTTCACGGAAGCCAAGTCGTCGGCGTCAGCATCATCGCGTTTGCGTTTCTCTTTCTTCTCCTGCTTGCGATCGTCTTGTCTAGATGAGAAGCGAGAACAACGAAGCTGGATAGAGACAGACCTGCAAGGCCTGAAGTGTTCTCCAATGTCTCCACGCTGTTGCCCCCGACGTGCTCTCCGCTTTTTTTGGCCTTCTTCTGTTTCTTCCGATCAGTAAGAGGTTCAGCATGTCGCGCCGTCATCGGACCTGCTGAACATGAGATACGATTAAGCTAGTCCACGCGCGCTTCAACTATGTAAAAATATTTCAAGGTACCTTGAAAATCAGTGGCTGTTATGGGTGTGGTGTCAGCTAAAGTGTCGGCGTTCCCCCCTTTGTGCTGTGCGCCTGCGGACTGCTTGCGCTTCTTATTCGTCAATAGTCCCTTACTTTCATCTGCCAGGAATCAATTAGAGGAGAATTCAGGACATAGAACAAGGCCGAGCCGATGTACGCACCTGTTAAATTATCTTTTACCTTTTTCCTCTTGTCCTTGACATTGGTCTCACCTTCCGGTTTCTCATCTACAGACGCGATTATCGCGGACCTCTTCGACTTCTTCCGCTTCACCGTCGCGTCTGGCGTTGAGACGGGGGTCTCAACAGTCATTCCTTTTGAGCTTATGCCGAGGTGGGGAAGAGAAAATATGCGTGCAGTAGGGTGGGTTTTTCGATCAGCATACGATAGCCGAACACCCAAATCAGGTAACGATCATGTGATTTACATTTGTTTTTCTGCGATCTCTATTTCTTGCCCTTTTGAACTCGCTGCGATGAACCCTGTCGAATCCAGCACTACTCTAGATTCTCTCTTTTCGTAATCCGAGACGCTGTTTAGGATGAGATTTGTATTCCGATCGTCCTGCGATTTCCTGGAGCCAGGCAGAGTGGCACGCGGGTCTGCGGCGCGAGCTTGGAATAGCTCTAAATGTAACGTCTACTCTCTTTTATCGTCAGATATTCTGTATTCGTATGTTATACTAAGAGTTCCATGCGGCGCGGTTTCCGAGCATGTCTGGTTGCCTCTTTATCGAGCCATGTTGACGAGACATTTGTTGTCTCAGCCCCCTCACCACTGCCGTATTGCAATGGCAGGCCCGAGTGAGACATGTCGGGTACAAATTGCGACGGTCTCCTGACCTGCTTCTGGCTTGCTCTTACTGGCCACGGATATCTTGTTACCTCACCCTGTACGGTTTTAACTTTCAGTGCCACTTCACGATACCATTATAACACTGCTGCCTACACCACGCAGTACACCTCATTCTTGTCTGGCAATCCTCTTTCAGAGTCCCACTTTGACACGACCAACGGGCTCCTATTAAGGCGACGCTATCTTGGCCCGATACACCATAGGCATTCATTCCTGATGCAAACCAATGAGGTGCAAGGAGGTGCGGCTCGTTCTCGTCGCTGGCGACAAGGCAAAAAGAGGATCACACTATTTTCCTCGGGCCGATGCATACTGGCCCATGGCAGCGCCTCCACACTATTCTCTACATTAACAGCGGAGGATGCTGGCCTTGCTACTCGCTCCGTTATAGCGTTGGCGAAGTCGAGCGTCCATGCACGGGCTCTCGCGAAACGGACGGTGCGCAAGCGCCACTCACAGCAATTCAGAAACGTATCCTTAGGTTCGTCTCCCATGACCGAAGAATATCTTATAGATTTACGATGTTGTCTTCCAGGAACAGAGCCCGCCTGCAGCCATGCGATTACAGGGCTTCAAGATTCTATCAATGAGCTCGAGGTGAGGCTCCAACAAATCAAAATAGAGCTTAAACGGCAGCGTGATGAGATGGAGCGGCTGAAGGCTCAGCTAGTCGAGCAGCGGGTGCAGATCGATGACTTCAATCATGAGCTTGATTATCTTGGAGCAGCAGTTTCGGATTTAGCAACTGTCTTTAACGCATAATGTGGCCCACCGTGCTCCACGGTATGTACCACTTTTAGCAGGTCCTGTTGTATCACGGTTCATGTGATTCATTATGCTGGTAATGAATACGGGTGTTCTGCCATTCATAGGCGCGTTATGACCGTCATGGTGACTATGGCTAATAAATTCCGCCATCTGGTTTACATTAGCGCAGCAATTTGGCCCAGTATTGCTCTCGTTATTAGCTTTGACCTTGTATGCAAGCACAGACGGATGATTGAGACCTGAACGCTACATACGGGGAAAAACCCGCTACACTTTGTGACCAGTCCTCGGGACACTACTGTTCCTCAGGACAGTAGCCTTTTTCTCACCCCTCCTGCATGTTTTCACTTACACTCTCAAATATCAATTTCTACTTCATGAATTTTGGGAAATAACATCGCCCTGATGATGTTTGAGGCATGAAGCATGTGTGAATCGAGAAAAAAGTGAAATTTGAAAAGCCTATCACCGTTGGGAAAAAAAGGGTCTCCTCTTAGATAATTGTATACGTGTTGTATGGGCCTTTTTGGATGTCTGCCTAGTGTGTTTCTGAGACCCAGCGGTCGCCCAAAGGCCCCAAATATATTTTGCACCGGAGTTAGCGCACTTTGAGCGGATCTTATTAGTCAAGCACAGTCACATCACGCTCGCTTGGTTGCCACACATGGCGTGACATGATGGTGCCCCGGGACTTGTAAGCACGTGAAGGCGGCTTCGCCTTTGGGCACTAGCTCTTGCATTATGAAAGGCCGTTCGTTAACAACTGCCCAGACACGTATCCCTAGGTTTTTATCCATTAACCGAATGGTATTTATTACAATGAAAAACTCGCCTCCTATGGACGAAGTTCGCCGGTAGTCGTTCGATCATAGGACTTCCTAATTCTATCGATGGCCTTGAGGTGAGGCTTCCAGAAGGCCAAAATACAGTTGGCACGTGATGAAATGGTGCTGGGTTGGTCGGGCGCAGATGTAGTTCAATGACTTTAACCATTAGCTTAATGATATTGGAGCAGTGGTGTCGATTTTGCCGTTGGTCTGAGATCTCTAGCATGGTCCAGTGTTGCTCTCTGGTGGTGTAGCAACTGGACCTATTCTGTGTCGCGTCTTATTTGCACCAGCCAATCGCTTTCCAAGCTTCATATTGTCCATCAAAATGATAGTAATCGGTGGGGATTCCCTCTGCTGTAAGAAGCGCTATGATCATAAGTGGTATCATTGGTCTTTCCGTCCGCTTTCCGTTGATGAAGCGATCAGCCTGAACAAACATCGACGATCAGCCTCAACTCCTTATGCACGCGAAGTCACCTGGACATGCAACCTGAGTGCGATATAAGATTGGGCAGGCGTGTCGCTTTCTGGACACAAGACATACCACTATTTGTCTCCGCTATGCACATTGTCCATCCCGCCTCGTCCGGCGCCAAAATCCGACCACGATACATTTCAAATGAAGTGTCCCTGTTCCTGGGAAGATAAGGCGTTGCCAGCATAGACTAGCATGTAAGGGAGACGGGAGATGAATGATGGTGAGAGCTGCTCACCCATGTACACTACACACGACGGGGTGCTTTCCGCTCAGGGTCAGAGCCTGACTACAGATCTGATTGCACGTTGATGGAGGGGCGGGCAGGACGACCAGTATCTGAAATTCCATTCATGATGGCCGCGTTAAAGGTGTATGTGCAAATAGTGGTCCGGCTGAAGGAGTACGTGTTGCATAGGCCTCGTCGTGGATTGCAGCCGCAGCACAACAAACATGTGAAAATGGCACGACGGCTTCGGTAGGCAATGCGTGTCCAGAAAACGCGGCTTGTCTAGGCACTAGGTATGCAGACACGGTGAATGGACGGCAGGCCGAGATCGGCGACGAGACATGGCGAATGTCGGTCCGTAATACAGTCGATTCGGAAAACTCGCGCCACTGCATGTCAAAAATTCTGTAAATTTGAAAAATCCGAAGAATCCGTAAAATAGCCATCTCGTCAGAATTATAAACTCGTCGATCCCTGCCAATTACCACTTCACTCAACATGGTATACCATCATATCAGTCCAGACATGAAGAAATGGGCCTTACAGCTGCTAGATTGTGTCGGGCAGATCATGAACGCTCTGTCGGTCTCATCAGACAGTATTCGGCGATGGCAGGACAACTACGAGACCTATGGATCGGTCCACCCATCGTCAGTCTTACAGGGCCGTCGCCAGCTACTCAAC
>QLPM01007092.1:0-21237 GCA_003314695.1 Albatrellus sp. MG142 | reverse complement strand
TTGTTCCCACTGCTCTCCATCCAACCTCTGTCTATTTCCTTTTCATTTGAACCCATTCCACTTTGCTACACTTTGCTCTGCTCTGCTTTGCTTGCTGTGATGGGTAGAAGATACATGAGCACTCCACTTTGACTTTGGGTCACTCTAGGGAAGCTCCACTTCCACCTTGGTCTCTCTGACCAGTCCACTTTTCAACAGGACATGGTCTTGACAGTACCCCAGGAACCAGATTACATCACTTAACTCCAGAAATGCAGAAGAAGTTACAAGAAGAAAACAAGTGTTTTGCTCGTAGGGAAAAGGGACACATGGCAAAGGAATGCCCTAACAAGGACAGATTCAAGGGCAAGATGCCCTACAACAACAAGGCTAGGGACACCAAGGAAGAAGAACAAAAACCAGAAGATGCCAAAGTCAGAAATGTACAAGCTCCAAAGCCATCCTCCTCATGGGTGGGGCCTGGCATAGATAAGATGAGATCGACATCATGTGACAGATAAGATAAGATGGGTTGATGTCACATGATGGATATAAGATAAGGTCATGACTAAGCAGGTCACATGACCATGTATAGTAAAAGAAAGAGACAGAAAAATAGTCCATCCTGACAGAAACAAAGGTTTAAGTATTGTAGAGTGATTAGAGTTCAAGCCAGTTGAAACTCAGAAGAACAATAAACAAGGTAAGAAAGGAAGGTGAATGATGTGTCAGTGAGTCACACATGTCAGAGTGTGAGAGTGAGTCATTGTAAATACAAGGATGCCCATAAAAAGTGAATGAAAGAGTAAGTGGAGTGTCCATGGACCTGTAAGGGTCCTGAGTGACAAATACTGTCACAGATGTTGAAGCAGAGTTCAACAATTCAATTTAAACAAGTAACTCAAGGGCAGGTCTCCCTCCTATGTGTGGGTATTCAACATAAGTAATCCCTTATCCTCCAATAGGGTCACAGGGATGTGAGTCAGAGATAGTGATCCAAGAATAGAACAAGAACAAGTCATAGTGAGTCAGAGATAAGAGTCAAATCAGAATGAGTCACAGATAACCACCTTATGTAACTAGTGAGGTGGGTGAGTCAGAGATAGCAAAAATAGAAGATAGCATGTGAGGGAGGACTGCTTGGTAAGTGATAAGAGAGAGGATAACTGGGTATGGATGTAAGCAGTAAGGTAAAAAGAAAAATAGTCTGGGTAATTGTAACAGAAGGAGACAAATGGAAGGCAGCATTTAAGACCAACCAAGGAATTTACAAAATGTTGGGTACATTCTTTGGTCTTATGGACTCACTGGCCACATTCCAAGCTATGATGAATGAAATGAAACCTTTCAGGATCTTATTGAAACTGAAAAGGTATTCATTTACATGGATGATATACTTATTGCCACTGCAACAATGGAAGAACACCAAGACCTGGTCAAATGAATACTACAGTGACTAGAAGAATATCATTTGTTCCTGAAACCAGAAAAATGCAAATTCAAACAAGAAGTTGAATACCTTACTTTGATATGGGCAACTCACCATGGATCCCATCAAGCTTAAAGGAATCCAAGAATGGCAAGCCCCCAAAAACCTTCAAGAAGTTTGCACATTCCTTGGATTCATTGGATTCTATCAAAGATTTATCAGGAATTTCTCACAAATTGCTTGACCACTAAATGACCTTACAAAGAAAATCAAACCATGGCAATGGACAGAGACAGAGGAACAATCATTCCAAAATCTCAGGGCTCAATTTATGGAAACCTGTAAGGGTTTAACACGCAGTCGAGCGGTCAAACACCTATACAATGAGTTGGCAGAGCCCTAGGTGAAGCCCAAGGTTGGAGAGCGAGTAGACGAGGTAAGACAAGTCAAAATGCTTGCAGGAACATGCTGAGATCTCAAGTGCAATTGATTGTACAAGAGGATAAGCTTAGGGCTTGTCCTCGCAGTGAGTTACATGTTATATACTAGGGGACTTGAGGGCAGACGTCCCTCCTGTGTGCAGGTACTTTGTACAGTAACCCCCTTATCCTCCAATAGGATATCAGGGGTATGAGTCAGAGATAAGTATGATAGAGTGAGATAGAACAATGTAAAATGAGTGCGAGTCATGGTGGGAGGGATACTGCTTTGTAAGTGGTAAGGGAAATGATAAGATGATAAGATAGTAAGCAGTAAGACGAAAAGAAAAGTAGTCTGATGTTCGTAACAAAACCCCTATCCTTATACAACCAGATCCAATTGCACCATTCCAACTTGAATGCCATGCATCAAAGATGGCCTGCAGTGCAGTACTATCACAAAAAGGAGATGATGGCTATTGGCACCCATTAGCCTTCATGTCAAAATCATTTATTGAAGCTGAATGGAACTATGACATATATGACAGAGAACTACTTGCTATCATCAAATCCCTGGAGGAATGGTGACACTATCTAGAGGGATCTCCACACACAACTGAGATCCTGTCCAATCATAAAAATCTAGAAGTTTTCAAGGAAGCACAAAAACTATCACAATGTCAAGCATACTGGGTGTTATACCTCACCAGATTTGATTTCACCATCACCCATATCATGGGAAAAAGCACAGGAAAACTGGAGACATTATCATGATGACCTGACTGTAAGGGTTCAACATGCAGTTGAGTGGTCAAACACCTATGCAACGAGTTGGCAGAGCCCTAGGTGAAGCCCAAGGTTGGAGAGTGAGTAAACAAGGTGAGACAAGTCAAAGGACTTGCAAAACTTAGTAGACGTGCTGAGGATCCAAACTGTACTAGTGATTGTACAAGAGGATAAGCTTAAGACTTATGCTTGCAATGAGTTACAGGTTATATATGAGAGACTTGAGGGTGAATGTCCCTCCTGTGCGCAGGTAGATTGTACAGTAACCCCTTATCCTCCAATAGGATCTCAGGGATGCGAGTCAGAGATAAGACAAGATAGAATGGAGTAGAATGAGATGGAGTGAGTATGAGTCAGGAAAAAATATCACTTGATAAGTGGTAAGGGTGGGAAAGGAAAATAGACAAGTAGTAAGTGATAAGATGAAAAGAAAATTAGCCCAAGATGTTTGTAACATCACCCCTCTCCTACCCAGTTGCTGCCTCAGCAATTAGTCATAATCATCTGTGTCATTCATTTCATAGTCGGTAGGGTCATGTTGTTATGATTACCCGGACTTATTTTTCCTTTCACCTTACTGCTTATTCACCTTACCAGTTATCACCACCATTCTCACTTAACAAGTGGTATTCCATCACAATCCATCCTATTCTTACTATCTGTTCTATTTTTGCTATCTGTGACTCATTCGCCTCACTGGATACATGAGGCAGATAGCCTTTGCTTCTATCAGTCTATTCTTAGACTAAAACTCATTCTGTCTTGTTTCAGTTCTATTCTTACATCTTTATCTCTGACTCACACCCCTGTGATCCTATTGGAGGATAAGGGGTTACCTACATCAAACACCCGCACCCAGGAGGGAGCCCTGCCCTCAAGTACCCTGTATAAATACTGTACCAGATTGTGAGGATAAGTCAAGCTTATCCTCTTGTACAATACAGCGTATTTGTCTTCAGGATCTTCAGCAAGTTCACTCATCTCTATAAGTCTTCCCATTCTAGGGAGCTTATATTACTCATCTTACTTGCTCTCAAACCTTGGGCTTCACCTAGGGCTCCGCCACTCATCTTAGGTGTTCGACCACTTGCTTGCATGTTGAACTCTTACACATGTGAAGTAGTGGCAGTATCCATGTATGAACAACCCAAACTGTGAACACCATGAAACAGATCTATGCCACATCCCCTACAGAATTTGCAATTGTAGACCCAGGGTCTGTCATGAGTGTGTTGACATAGGCGAGTGAATAGAGAGAGAAACTGTGAGCAGGGGTGAGAGGAGGTGGATGGCTGATGTGGATTAAAATTTGGGTGTCGAGGGGCATGACATTCTCACCATCTATGCCCTACCTTGTTGCAGTTAAAGCAATGGGTAGGTTTATGTTTGGGTCATTTAGGGTGATTCTCTTTTTCTGAGTTGTTGGCTCCTCCTCTGATACAAGCAGCTGGTTCTGGTGAGGAGGATGAGGATGAAGGTGTGTCATCATGTAGCTTGGTAGGAGGAGTCAGGTGGGCTGGTGGGATGGAGATTACTTCTGGTGGATTGATGTGATAAGGGGTGGTGAGGTAGGGGAGCATTGTCAAGACCATGTCCTGTCAGAGAGTGGACTGGTCAGAAAGACTGAGGTGGAAGCAGAGCTTCCCTAGAGCAACTTGAAGTCAGAGTGGGGTGCTCGTGTATCTTCTACTCATCACAGCAAGAAAAGCAGAGTGGAGCTGTAAGGACTTAGCATGACAGATGTCAGCAAGGTCCTAACAGGATACGAGATTAGGTGGAGCACTGGCTAGCATCAAGCTACCAGGTTGGAGAATGATGAGAGTGATATATGAGGCAGAGCCTCCTGGATTCAAGTACGGTAAGGTACAAGAGAACAAGCTTAAGGCTTGTTCTACCAACAAGTCAAGTATTTATACAGAAAACAAATAGATGGGAACCAGATACCATGTAAGTATATACAAGTCAAGATGAGTCACAGAGATAAGAGGGATATCTGCCATAGGCAGATAACACAGGTTAAAGATAAGTGCGCAGTCAGGGATGATGGAGAACCTGTGTGAAGATGAAACAAGTCCAATACCCTGTATCCTGACAGGGTATATCCAAGTAAGTGCGGATCAAAATGTGTAGTAAGTCCAAGAGTATCTGGAATAGCGAGAAAGGAAACAAGTAAGAAAAAGGAAGTAAAAATCATAACAAACAGATGATATCAATCTCATCTGGTACTTCAAACAGGGACTCAACCAACCCCTTGTTCAACAACTGTACTCAAGGGAAATTCACCCTACCACCTTCGTCAACCTTGCCAAGCTAGCCATACAAATGGATACCAACTTCCAACTCTATCAAAACATGATAAAAAGTATGGTGCCCACTACTATGATGAAGAAAGAACGACACCCAGATGACATGGACATCGATGCCTTACCTTCACATTGCAATGACCCAAAACTCTGACATCTCACCCCTGAAATGTGCAAGAAACTCCAAGAAGAAAACAAATGCTTCACATGCCAGGAGAAGGGACATATTGCAAAATACTGTCCAAACTGCAATCACTGGGGAAGACCTCCTACAATACCAAAACTTGAGTTGCCTGAAATGAGGAAGACCCTCAGGAGGAGGACAACATGAAGGTTTGATGGGTTCAAACTCTGATGCAACAATCAAACCCCAGACCTTCATCTTCAAGAGCTGTTGTGGTTGAAGAAACTGATGATGAGGAGGAACAGGAACACCCACCTGAATATGCCACAAAGACCCAGTGTGCAAAACCTGTGATGCTTAGTTCAAGGCTACTCCTGGAGGAAAGGAGGAGTCTAGCTGGTTCAATTTTAGATGAGGAGGATTTTTGATTGGTCTGCCCCTTGCTACATGGTTGCGAACTAAAAACATGTACCCCCACTATGAATTCTTATGAATAACAGTTGAAAACACATTCATGATCCCTATCAAATTGCATGCTCATGGAGGGAAGCATAGCTGGGAGGTTAGAGCCTGTTATGAACCTAACATTGGCCATGTACTGTTAGTTCTTTTTCTTTTCCTTTCCTATCCACTCAATCACAGGTTACGTACTCTGTACATCAACTGTCACCACATGTCCTACTCACCTTCAACATGCCTACCGGCAACTGGCATTGTTACGATTTTTCCCTATTTCTATTTACTTGTTTCCTTTCGCGTCATTCCATGCATCTTCGGACTTACTATACAATCCAATTTGTGTTTACTCGGGGATCCCCTGTCAGGGTACAGGGTATTGGACTTGTTTCACACTTACACAGGTTTTCCAATCATCCCTGACTGCACACTTATCTCTGACCTGTGTTATCTGCCTATGGCAGATATCCCTCCTATCTCTATGACTCGTTCTGACTCATACTTACTTACAAGGCATCTAGTTCTCATCTGTTACCCTTTGGTATAAATACTTGACTTGTTGGTAGAACAAGCCTTAAGCTTGTTCTCTTGTACTTTACCATACTCGAATCCAGGAGGCTCTGCCTCAACTCCCGCTCTCGTCTTTCTCAAACCTGGTAGCTTGACGCTAGCCAGTGCTCCGCATATCCTGTTCATCTTGGCTAAGGAACCAGGCTAAGCTTCGCCTTTGGAACCACCGACTTATCTCGAATCCCGATAGGACCTTGCTGACATCCGTCACGCTAAGTCCTTACACTAGAACAAGCTTCTTGTCCAAACTCGAGGCTTACAATCGTGGCTCCCCCAGTACCAAACCCGTTGCCAACGTGTATTCGCTACAGCAGCACACGGCAAACCTATCTGTTCATCACTGATTACTCATCAGAATTCGCAGTACAGTACACTGGAAACGACATCTGGAAACTCACAGCAGACCCCAGATATATTGTCGACACATTGAAAGAGTTCCCTATCCTTGAAAAGATACCGGAACATCTCTTATCCCCAGCACCACTGGCACCAGCACCAATCCCAGAACCTAGCATCAGAATGTCGAACCAATCCCATGACCAACTCAAGGTCAACAAACCAACTGAATTCGATGGCAACCATGCCAACTTCAGGAGTTTCCTCATTGCCACCACCCTCTATATCAACAGCATGGGACCCGATGCTACTGATACATCCAAGGTCACTTTCATTCTGACCTACATGACTAAAGGGATGGCTCTTCAATGGAAGAACCGATATACCAAGGACTACCTGATGACAGATGACCCAGTGCACCATTCATGGTCACAATTCTTAGATCTCTTGAACACTTCGTTCAGAGATGACAACCACGCGAGCAAGGCACTAGCCAAGCTCAATAACCTCTGCCCCAATCTGAAGACCACTGTCGACTCATACACGGAGTGGTTCTTACAACTCGTATCCGAAGCAGGGATCAAAGAAGATCCAACCATCATCGCCTTCTACCAAAGAGGTCTACCCGAGTACGTCAATGATGCCATCTGCATGATGACCGACATCCGTAGCACCATGGCTGCCTTCCAACAAAAAGTAGCCATTATCGTCAACAACCACTATCATCGGGAAGCCTTGAAGCGAAGGCAACCCTTCCAACCGTTCAGATCCAAACAAAAGGACAGTGATGCCATGGATGTCGATGGGGTAAAGGCAAGAGTCGCTCTGAAACCCCTCACAGAAAGAGAACGACAATGGATGCGCGAAGAAAACCGATGCTTCGCATGCAGGGAGAAAGGCCACATGGCCAAAGACTGCAAAAAACAAGCCAACCACCCTATCGAGTGGAAGCCTCGCTCTTCCAAGGTCAAGTCCACTGACCACCAAGACACAGCATCAGAATCAGAACCCAAGAAGCCAAGGAAGAAGGAGTCCTCTCAAAAAGCTCAGAAATCCAAGGCAACCCCTGCATCAGATGCCGATGAAGAATCGGACAGCAGCGAGCCACCAAGGTACTCGTCTGCTAAAGCCAAGAAAGTCATCACAAGGAAGGACCTCAGCGACTTCATGAAAATGCACACTCAGGAGGAAAGGAAGGAATGGATGGAAGGACATATGGAGGATTTTTAGACGGTCTGGTCCCAGCTATGTGGTTCCAGACTAAAGCCATGTACCCCGAATGCGAATTTGCTCGTGCCTCTTCTGCTAATAGAAATGCATTCATATTACCAGTCGAGATACATTCGCAATGGGGAAAGCGTAGCCACCACAAAGAAGCCCTCCTCAATAGCGGAGCAATGATTAACATAATCAGCTCAAAAATTGAGAACTCCACCTCTGCCTCATCCCTCTCCAAAGACCCATCATGATCCACAACATTGACAACACCAGCAATGTTGATGGAAAAGTCACTCACCGTGTCCAAATCTCTATGAAGGTTGGTATACATAAGGAAGTTGTCGACTTTCTGGTAGCCAACATTGGACATGACAAAATCATTCTCAGATATCCTTGGATGAAGAAACACAATCCATTGATCAACTGGCTCAAACCATATCTGCAGTTCAAAGACTGCCCCCCTGTATGCCAACTCTCCCTTGATGATCAATGGGAACGCACCATCTGACCTGCCGCCGACTTCAAAGCCGGAAAAAGAAGAAACCCATGCCAGGGATATGACCCCAAATCCAAGCCCATCCGAGGAATCAATGACAAGGGAACTGAACACTCCCTTCATCGATTCATTGCCCACTCTCTGCTCCCAGCTATTGACTTCAATGATGGAGACGAGCTGTATCTGGCTGTCCCATCAGAAGAATCCTGCAGTGCCACCAAGTCCATGGAACTAGCAGCCACTGAAAATATGAAGAAGGACAAGAAAACGGTTGAACAAATGGTACCAGCCCAATATCTGGAATATCGCAAAGTCTTCGAAGAAGAAGCATCCTGATCCCTACCAAGTGGGATCATCGCATCGAACTCAAGCCAGATACAGTACCGGAAAACAACTGTAAGGTGTACCCCCTGTCTCCCAGTGAACAAACGGCTTTGGACGAATTCCTCAAAGACATGCTTGATCGAGGATACATTCGACAATCGAAATCTCCCTTTGCATCCCCCTTCTTCTTTGTCAAGAAAAAAGATGGCAAACTTCAACCAGTCCAGGATTACTGCCAATTGAACAGCATGACAATCAAGAACCAGTATCCTCTCCCTCTTATCTCTGATGTCATTGACAAGCTGAAGAAAGCCAAAATCTTTACCAAGTTTGACGTCTGTTGGGGGTATAATAACATTCGCATCAAAGAGGGAGACGAATGGAAAGCTGCGTTTAAAACAAATCATGGAATGTTCGAACCTCTGGTGATGTTCTTCGGTCTCATGAATTCCCCCACTACGTTCCAAGCTATGATGAATGACACTTTCAAGGATCTTATTGAAACAGGCTGTGTCTTCATCTATATGGATGACATTCTCATCGCTACAGAATCCCTGGTAGAACATCGCCGACTTGTCAAACTGGTGTTACAACGTCTTCAGGACCACAATCTGTTCCTCAAACCAGAGAAATGCGAATTCGAAAAATCAGATGTCGAATATCTTGGAATGTGTCTCAGCCAAGGCATTGTCGCAATGGACCCAATCAAGCTCAAGGGACTCGCTGAATGGCCTATTCCCAAGAACCTCAAGGAAGTACGAGGTTTCTTAGGATTCACCAATTTCTATCGTCGCTTCATCTGGAACTTCGCTAAAATTGCTAAACCACTTAATGAACTCACTCGAAAGGATAAAGCCTGGGAATGGGGACCCGGACAACAGCTATCATTCAAAATGCTCAAGGATCGCTTCATGGAATCTCCTGTCCTCATCCAGCCTAACACCGATCAACCATTCCGCACTGAATGCGATGCCTCTAAGTTCACATGTGGAGGAGTCCTGTCTCAAAGAGGAGACGACGGTATCTGGCACCTGGTCACATTTATGTCTAAATCATTCATAGAAGCTGAACGCAACTACAACATCTATGACAGAGAACTCCTGGCAATCATCTGATGTCTCGAAGAATGGTGGCATTACCTTGAAGGCTCTCTGCACACCATTGAAATCTTATCCAATCACAAGAATCTAGAGATCTTCAAGGAGGCCAAGAAACTATCTCAACAACAAGCATGATGGGCTCTGTATCTCACCCGGTTCAACTTTAAAATCACGCACATCGCAGGCAATAAGGCTGGCAAGCCTGATGCCTTATCCCGCCGCCCTGATCATGACTCTGGAGATGCTGACAACGAAGATCAGATCTTGCTCCTGGACACTCTCTTCACCTGTGCTACCCAGGAAGACTTCAAGAGACCAACTGAATATGACATATCAATATCAGATTTCTTGCAGAACGTTCAGAAAGCACAACAAGACGATCCTGCACTTAAGGACATCATTGGATTTCTTAGCGCAAATAAGGGATCACCCATGAAAACGACCTTGAAAAAGGACTGGAGTATCACGGATGGACTACTCTTCTTCAGAGGCAAGATCTACATTCCCCCTGTCGAAGAACTACATCATGAAGTCACAGCAACGTTCCATGATGGACCTACCACAGGTCATCCTGGACATTTGAAAACCCTGGAACATGTGTCAAAATGGCATTATTGGATCAGTATGAGGAAATTTGTATTTGACTTTGTTGATGGTTGCACTGTTTGTCAGTCAACCAAGAACCTACCAAATTGTCCTAAAGTTCCCCTCATGCCAATTCCCCCACAAACCAATGCATTTCCCTTCTCCATGGTCTCCATGGACTTCATCACAGATCTTCCCAAGTCCAATGGTTACGATGCCATTGTTGTCTTTGTTGATCATGATGTAACCAAAGTGATGGTTATTGTCCCCTGTCACACCACAATTACTGCAGAGCAAACAGCTCAAATATACTGCAATCACGTTTGGAAGCACTTTGGCCTTCCCACAAAGCTTATATCAGATTGTGGGATGCAGTTCACTGCTGTGTTCACATCTGAACTCTGTCGCATCTTACAGATCCAACAGGCTATGTCTACAGCCTATCACCCGCAAACCAATGGTCAAACAGAATGGTTAAATCAGGAACTAGAGCAATTTCTTTGTGCATACACCTCAATCCAGCAATCCGATTGGTCTCAATATCTACCTGCTGCAGAATTTGCTCACAATTCCCACTATCATTCGACGATCAAGATGTCCCCATTCTTCGCTCTCATGGGTTATGAACCCTTATCCGTCCCTATCCTGACCTCATCCAACTCCACCCTGTTATCCGATCGGATCACAGAACTGTCGCAACTCCGTGATGAAATAAAAGCGGCACAACTTTTGGCTCACAACGATTGGATGGATAACACTCCATTCCCATTGTATCAAGTAGGTGATCAAGTTTGGCTCAAAGGAAAACACCTTCACACCCTGTCACCCTCCTTGAAACTTGCTCCTCGCCGATATGGACCATTCCTGATCATGGACATCATTAACCCAGTCGCTTATCGCCTATCATTACCCAGTCATTGGTCTACCCGGATTCACCCCATTTTTCACGCATCACTCCTGGCCCCATATCGGGAAACTGCTGTGCATGGCCCAAACTTCACCCGGCCACTCCCGGATCTGATTGAAGGCGATGAACACTTTGAAATTGAATGCATCGAAGACCATCACCTCTACCATAATCAACCCCAATTCCTAGTCAAATGGCTTGGTTACCCAGCTTCGGAAAACCAATGGCTCCCCCATTCTGAATTAGAAACCCATGCCTCAGATCTTCTAGCCGAATTTGAGCGGCTTTACCCAATCCTGGAATCATCTAGATGCCGTGGACATCATCGTTAAAAGGAGGGGGTAATCATTCTCTTCTCCCTAGAACTTTTCAGCTCTAAACCACCCTCACCGCATAAACCGCTTTCCAAACCATCTCCCCGCTTCCCACCAATTACCAACAATGTCTTCCTCATCCAGCTCCACCATGCCCAACCTTGACGTCTTCAACCATATGGCTCATGAATACATCAGGAGCATCAAAAACTACTGCCAAATTCTACTTGAAAATCCTGAACATCACTCAGCCAACACATTCTGGATGCAAGAAAGGACAATCATGTATGACACCAGAGGTCCACTTGCTGAATTCTGCACTCTTCTGGTCTATGAACAAACTGAGAGAGCGGAAAGAGCTTTACTAAGGGTAGAGGAGCGTAGGGCAAGTAACATCCCCTACACCTCCAATCAGCCTGACCACACCCCGCTTCCATTATCGCTGCCTCCCACTCGGCCCATTACCCCAGTCCTCCCTGTACCACCCCGCCTATCCATGCTGCCACTCCGATCTGAAATCCCCAACAACACCCCAGTATCCCCTCCTCACTTTGATGTTGACATCGATTTAGGACCTATGTCACCCCCAGTAGCTGAATGAGAAGAACTCCTGAGTGAGTCTTCTAGTCTGTCGAGTGCTCTCTATGACACTCCAGACAGAGAGAATGACAAAGCAGGGGTACACCCTTGCTTCCACGACCTGGATCCAGATTATATGTTCCATGTTCTTGTCACCTTACGCCACACCCCTGACACCACCACACCCGACCTGATTCTATCACCAGGAGGGGAGAACTATGCCAATGTAACATACAAAGCGGAACTGGTGTTGGGCAAACATCTGAGAGAAAACCCGGAACTGGAGATTGACCTCCACCATGCTCTTCTTCGCCCTCATGCTAGGGAAACCTTTAGTCACGCATGTCACCATCTTCGGAACAAGGGCATCACATATGACATCGAACAGTACCAGGATTGGTCACACTGCATTGAATGGCTAACTGCGTTTAAAACTCACATTGACGCCCTCTTGTCTGAAAGGCGTCATGAAAAGGCTGAAATAGCCAACCGACTTGTTAATGTGGATGCCTATAGGTGACTACTTCCTCATCTTGCCACCCCTCACATGATTGATCTTAACAATTCGCCGCCACTTCCATCACCATCTCTCTTACCTGCTGATCATCTCAGAGGAGGAGCTGATGAATCCAAAATCAGTCGGCCACACTGCAACAAGAAAATCCGCTGCTGGAATTGCAGTAAGGTAGGCCACCATTACAAGGAATGTTGGTCTCCTCTTCATGAAGGGTTTGACCCTGATCATCCCTCACCACCTCCTCGTCGTCGTCGTCGTGTCAAAACCCCCTTGATCAACCATCTGTGTAACCATTCACACTCAGGTCTGCACACTTATCAATGCTGGACATGTTCTGGATGTCATTCTGACCTTCGCCTCGGTAATCATTCTATTGATTGCCATCATAACCGCCATTCACCCATACCCGATTACACTGACTATGACCACAACATGGCGGACGATTACGATTAGAGGCTGGGACATCCTCTGGGTAACTGGGGGGTAATGTTACGATTTTTCACTATTTCTATTTACTTGTTTCCTTTCGCATCATTCCGTGCATCTTTGGACTTACTATACAATCCAATTTGTGTTTACTCGGGGATCCCCTGTCAGGGTACAGGGTATTGGACTTGTTTCACACTTACACAGGTTTTCCCATCATCCCTGACTGCGCACTTATCTCTGACCTGTGTTATCTGCCTATGGCAGATATCCCTCCTATCTCTATGACTCGTTCTGACTCGTACTTACTTACAAGGCATCTAGTTCTCATCTGTTACCCTTTGGTATAAATACTTGACTTGTTGGTAGAACAAGCCTTAAGCTTGTTCTCTTGTACTTTACCGTACTCGAATCCAGGAGGCTCTGCCTCAACTCCCGCTCTCGTCTTTCTCAAACCTGGTAGCTTGACGCTAGCCAGTGCTCCGCATATCCTGTTCATCTCGGCTAAGGAACCAGGCTAAGCTTCACCTTTGGAACCACCGACTTATCTCGAATCCCAATAGGACCTTGCTGACATCCGTCATGCTAAGTCCTTACAGGCATCTTCCATTGTATGGAAGTATTTTATTTGACTCATTGGCAATTGCCATACTTTGAAACCTTCATGCATAACCCACATGTTCTACATTACTGTGCACTTGCACTTTTTTTGATCTGTCTTTCAAATGCTTTATCACATATCATCAGGCAATGCTGCGCATTGTACTTCTTCCATCTCCCTTGGTATGCCGAGTATACCTGTCTAAATGAACCTGTCTTTCCACGAGTTACCCTCGTATTCATTACTGTCCCTTACCCCGTTTATCTCCCTTTACCCTGTTTCACTCTGACATTGACCCACACAATACTCCAGACTTCTACTGACTCGATACTCCACTTACATGTGGATGTTACCCTCTGACAATGGCCTTATGCCATTCACCATTTACCTCGCACTAGTATGGTATGCTGTTCCCACATACCCATAGCTATATAAGCTTAGACATCCTCATACTGGGATCTCTAAGCTTGTTCTCTTGTATCCTACCTGATACTTGTACTAGCTCCTTGCTGCCTTGTAGTTATCTACTTGGAATACCAGCAATACCAGTGTCGTATCCTTTGCCCTGACAAGGCATCCTCATAACTCATCCTCATCAGCCTTACCTGAACTATTCCACCTGTCCTCTCTCTATAGGGGAACACTTGCTCTTCCTAGCAAGCTACCGAGACATCCCAAGCATACCTGTACTCAATAGGTGTTCTGGCCATGTGTATGTGTGCTGAACCCTTACAAAGCCCTACTTGATAGTGGGGTGACCACCAATTTTATTCACCACTGACTCATTACAAAACATCATCTGAAACTCGAGCAACTGCCACAAGAAATCATCATTCAAAATGTTGACAACACTGAGAACATTCTAGGACAGATTAAACACAAAGTCTATCTTTCTATGAAGGTGAACAGACACCTGGAAGTTGTCCATTTTCTTGTCTCTGACTTAGGACATGACGATATCATCCTGGGTCACACATGGTTGAGGAAACACAACCCAGCCATTGACTGGCAAAAACCCACTCTCATATTTGCCCACTGCCCACCATCTTGTCAGCTATCTCTTACCAAGAAATGGCAAGTACACGATCTCACAAAAGCCAAAATTGTGGGAAGAAGATGACAGAAGAAGACAGTACGATTCATGCAACTGCCAGAAAAACATAAGATGATTGCCAAAGAAGTGTAATTGAGCATGGATGGCCATAGAGAGATGTGCCATGTTTCTCAACAATCCAAACCAGACTATTTCCAGGTGCATGGTGAACTCCCATACCTTATACAAAAGCATGAGAGTGATGACTGAGCCCCAGGCCATGAGTAAACACAGGCCAACAGAAAGAGGGAGCCACATGACCATGGTGGCTGGATACACCCATTCCTGGGTGGTGACCCAAGAGTCAATGGTGATAAGAAAGTCTATCGCAGTGAGGATATGCATGCTGAGAGATAGGAGTGCATATAAGATCACAGATATGTGAAGTGAGCATGACACTAGTTCAGCAAGTGTAAGGGTTCAGCATGCGTATGCATGGCCAGAATCCTATCAAGTGATGGAGTACACTCAGGACATCGGTGGCTTGCTAATATGAGCAAGGGTTCCCCTATATGAGAGGACTAGGTTGCAGAGTTCAGGTATAAGCAGATGAGGACGAGGTATAACAAAGCCTTGTCAGGGCAAAAGGAAGGTGACACAAATGGACTGGTATTGGCTAATCTAGTACTGGGTAAGATACAATAGAACAAGCTTGGGACTCTACTATGAGAGGACCAGGCTTATATACCTGTGGGTACGTGGGAATGGCATACCATATGAGTGTGCATAGTACAGTAAAGGTGAAACATAGTAAACGGCGTAAGGCCATTGTCATAGGGTAGCATCCACATGTAAGTGGAGCATCGAGTCAGAGGATGTCCAGAGTGTACATGTGGGTCAATATAAAGTGAAACAGGGTAGGCAAATAAGAGGGGTACAAGGGATGATGGAACAAGGTGGAAGATGAGTGAGGGAATTAAGGTATGCCCGGCATTCCAGGGTAGATGGAATAGGAAGGATGCACAGCATCTGCAGTAGACGCATGTTCAGGAAGGCGGTGTAACAAGGTTTATAAGTAGAAGCAGTAACCAAGTCATGTATGAAGGTTCTAAAGGAATCAGCATATGCCAACTGGTTTTAGGCAAAGGTTCCATATAACAGAAGATGCTGAATGCGTGATGCACATGTGGTCATCATGTTGGACACATGTGGGTGTTGACATACATAGTACATAACATGTGATCGGGTGGTTGAGAGGGGAGGGGGGAGATACTGGTGGTACGCAGCTGATGTTAGGTTCATAACAGCAAGGGAAAGAAAGCTATATTGTATGACAACTGTACCTGAGAGATAGGGGCACGTATAAGATCACAGATATGTGAAGAGAGCTTGACACTAGCTATGGAAGGTAGGCAGTTGTAAGAAGATAAGTGGAGAGCAAGAGTGTATGTGATACTCACTTCAGCAAGGGAAAGTGAGAGAACAATGAAATGAGAGTTTAAGTACTGTAAAGTAATTAGAGTTCAAGTGAAAGTTGAAACTCAGAAGGACAATAAATGATACAAGAAAGGAAGGAATGAGTCACCATATGACAAGGTATGAGAGTAAGTCATTGTAAGTACAAGGATACCCATAAAAAGCAAATGAAAGTGTAAAAGTCCATGGACCTGTAAAGGTCCTTAGTGACTATAATGTCACAGATGTTGAAGCAGAGTTCAACAAGAAGTACAGGAATACTGGAACTTGGAAGAAGCATGGAAAACTATGACAGCCATGACTCTTGCAGCTGCTGAGAATGTCAAAAAGGAGACAAAGATGCTTGAGGAACAAATCCCACCTGTCTATTTACCCTGGAGAAAGGTCTTCAAAGAAACCGCCTCACATGAACTTCCCCCATCCTGCAAATGAGATCACATGATTGACCTTAAACCAGACACCAATCCCAAAAACAATTGCAAAGTTTACCCCCTCAACCTTGAAGAACAGAAGGTGTTGGATACTGTGAGGTGCACACTAGCTGCGAGGCCACAAGAGACAGAGAGGGGCAGAGGGTGGGATGGTGAGGACTGAGGCAGGCAGGATCACACACAGCAGCTGGCAGATATCTCAGATATATATCAGCAAGAGTATGACAACAAGAGACTACAGTGTCAGAACATTATTCTTTATTTTCTCTTTTTCTCTGATTACGTAATCCAGATGAAGCTTTCATACTTACTATTACCATATTGGGCTAGGTTGAGAACCTTATTTGACATATGATCTAAACCTTCATATGACTCAGGACCATTAGATCATATGGGCCCCACTTACTATACTATTATGACTCACATGCTGCGCATCGATGACTGATGCTGTGCATTAGCTTACAGATCATTCTATACTATTCCATAGGGTTCCAGTGCACAGACCATGAGGGTCTAACACTATTGGTTGATAAGGTCTGACACCTGCAGAGCATGGTCAGACCTACCCTAAAGTACTTACTATATATACTGGCCTATGCCTGGCATATCCCCTCAGTTCTAGTCATCTGGGATATCCGCCAGGTAAGCTCCATAGACTCTCTTTCTTGTATCTACTATACTGATTATATATCTGGGATATCTGCCAGCTGTTGCGCATGTTCCTTCAAAGTCAAAGTTCTCACTCCTCTTTCTCTTCTTGTCGTTGTTGTGGCTTTGCAGCTTGTGTGTGCCTCACATACAGTAAGGCTTACCTGGTGGATATCCCAGATGACTAGAAATGAGGGGTAGAGCCAGGTAGAGGCCAGCCTATATAGTAAAGTACACTGCACACAGACCAAGGTGCACAGACCATCTGCTGTAGGGCAGGCTCCTATAGGTATCTAAGCATATAGTAAACAAGGTAACACAGATAAGATGAGATCGACATCACATGACAGGATAAGATAAGATAAGATGTAGATATGGATATGTCACATGATCAAGATAAGATAAGATTGATGACTAAGCAGGTCATGTCACCTCATATAGTAAAAGAAAGAGAAAAGAAAATAGTATGTCCTGACAGATACATTCCTCAAAGATATGCTAGAATGGGGATATATTTGAGAATCCCAATCCCCATTTGCTTCCCCTTTCTTCTTTGTCAAAAAGAAAGATGGGAAACTTTGTCTGGTTCAAGACTATTGACAGCTGAATTTTCTGATGATCAAAAAACAATATCCACTCCTGCTCATTTCCAATGTCATTGACAAACTCAAGGATGTGCAATACTTTGCCAAGTTCAATGTCCATTGGGGTTATAACAATGTTCAGATCAAAGAAGGCAACAAGTGGAAAGCAGCTTTCAAAACCAACAGGGGATGTATGAGCCCCTTGTTATGTTCTTTGGTCTTATGAATTCCCCAGTGACCTTCCAAGCCATGATGAATGAGACCTTCAAAGATCTCATTGAGACTGGTAAAATCTTCATATACATGGATGACATCCTTATCACTACCACCACCCTAGAAGAACATTGACAGATGGTCCAGCAGGTTCTCCAATGACTCCAGGACAACCACCTCTTCTTGAAACCTGAGAAATGTGACTTTGAACAGGAGGAGGTTGAATACCTTGGAATGTGTCTTCGCTATGGACAACTTGCCATGAATCCAATCAAACTCAAAGGAATTCAAGAGTGGCAAGCACCAAAGAACCTCTGTGAAATTCAAGCTTTCCTAGGATTCACAGGCTTTTACTGGCAATTTATTTGTAATTTATCTCAAATCACTTGACCTCTCAATGACCTTACCAAGAAGACACGCCTGTGGCAGTGGACAGATGTTGAAGAAAAATCATTCCAAAATCTCAAAGCATGCTTCATGGAAACTCCAATCCTCATCCAACCTGATCTGACTGCTCCTTTCCACCTGGAGTGTGATGCATCAAAAATGGCATGTGGAGTGGTCCTTTCACAGAGAGGGGATGATGGATTTTGGCATCCTGTTGCTTTTATGTCCAAATCCTTTATCTTGGCTGAACAAAACTACGATATCTATGATAGAGAACTCCTTGCCATCATCAAAGTGTTAGAAGAATGGTGCCACTACCTCAAAGGATCCCCTCACATGATTGAAATCCTTTCAGACCATAAGAACCTTGAAGTTTCCAAAGAAGCTTGCAAACTATCTTGACGACAAGCTTGCTGGGCCCTCTATCTCACCTGCTTTGACTTTTCTATCATGCATATCACAGGAAAAAGCACAGGAAAACCAAATGCTCTATCCTGATGACCAGATCATGACTCTGGAGATCATGATAATGAAGACTGCATCCTTTTACCTTCATCTGTCTTTGCCTGCTCCACAACCCTAGTCCTGAACGACTCAATACTCTTACAACAAATCAAGGACTGTCAGTCACTAGATGGAGAAATACTAGATGTCCTCTGATCCATACAAGCAAATGCCCCCAGTCCTATGAAGCATACCCTCCTCAAAAACTGGGCTGTTCATGATGGACTCATCTTCTACTCAAAACGACTCTGTATCCCTAATGACCTTGACCTCCAACAAGATCTAGTTCAGCTACATCATGATACACCAACTGCTGGACACCCTGGATGAGTCAAAACCCTTGACTTGGTTCAGTGTTCATTCTGGTGGACAGGTATGCACAAATTTGTCTATGACTATGTTGATGGATGAGCTACCTGCCAATCAACAAAAAACCTCCCTAATCACCCATGCACCCCACTCTCACCTATTCTACCAGAAGAAAATGCCACTCCTTTCTCCACCATTTCCATGGACTTCATCACTGAACTCCCACTATCAAATGGTTTTGATGCCATAGCTGTATTTGTCAACCACAACATTACTAAAGCAACTGTCATCACACCATGCAATTCGACAATAACAGCTGAACAAACCACTTCACTCTACCATACAAATGTCTGGCAACGTTTTGGCCTTTCCTTGAAGCTCATATCTGACAGGGGAACCCAATTCATGGCTTCCTTTACAAGGGAACTCTGTCACTTCCTTTCTATCCAACAAGCCATGAGCACAGCCTACCACCCTCAGATTGATGGACAAATGGAACGACTCAACCAAGAACTAGAGCAATATTTATGTGCATATTGCAACACCTGCCAATCTGACTGGGCAGATCACCTTATCAATGTGGAATTTGCACACAATACTTGTATCCACTCCACCACAAATTCCTTGCCCTTCTTTGCCCTCATGGGTTTTCACTTCCTTGTTCATTTGAATCCACCCCTGTTCCTCTGGTCCATGACCACCTCTCTGCTCTATCACAACTCCATGATGACATCACAGCTGCACAGCTTATCACCCATCATCATTGGGTTGATGTAAGGGTTTAACATGCAGATGAGCGGTCAAACACCTATACGATGAGTATGCAGAGCCCTAGGCGAAACCCAAGGTTTGAGAGTGAGTAAACAAGGTAAAACAAGTCAAAAAGACTTGCACAACTTAGTAGATGTGCTGAAGATCCAAAGTACGTGTGATTGTACAAGAGGATAAGCTTAGGGCTTATCCTCACAATGAGTTACATGTTGTATACTGGAGAACTTGAAGGTAGATGTAAGGGTTTAACATGCAGTTGAGTGGTCAAACACCTATGTGGCAAGTTGGCAGAGCCCTAGGTGAAGCCCAAGGTTTGAGAGCAAGTGAATGAGGTAAGACAAGTCGAAAGACTCACAAGGCTTAGTAGACGTGCTGAGGATCCAAACAAGTACTGGTGATTGTACAGGAGGATAAGCTTAGGGCTTATCCTTGCATTGAGTTACATGCTATATACAAGGAGCTTGAGGGTAGGCGTCCCTCCTGTGTGCGAGTGGATTGTACAGTAACCCCTTATCCTCCAATAGGATACCAGGGGTGCGAGTCAGAGATAAATGAGATAGAAGATGGTACGTATGCGAGTCATGATAGAAGGAGTACTGCTTAGTAAGTGGTAAGAGTTAACAGACAGAATGGATGGATAGTTAAGCAGTAAGGTGAAAAGAAAATAGTCCAGCTAGTTTGTAACAGTAAGGCAAGATGGAAGGTGACAGGATTGACAATCTTGGAGATGACAAAGGGTCCATGACATCAGGGTGCAAGTTTAGCTGATGGATAGAAGGTGGAAAGATACTTCCCTTCTAACCAAACTGAGTCACCTTCCTTGTAGGGGAGAGAAGGGATGTTATCAACCCAATGATGATGGGTGATAAGTTGTGCAGCTGTTATGTCATCCTGAAGCTGTGATAAGGCAGAGGGGCAGTCCTGGACTGCAGGAATAGGGGTGAGTTTGAAAGAACAAGGGAATGAAACAGGGTGGAAGCCCATAAAGGCAAAGAAGGGTGATGAGTTTGTAGTGGAGTGGATATGAGTATTATGGGCGAATTCTGGATTGATAAGATGTTCCACCTAATCAGATTGGTGGGTGTTGCAGTAGGCATGTAGGTATTGCTCTAGTTCTTGATTAAGTCATTTGGTTTGGCCATCAGTTTGAGGGTGATAGGCCATACTCATAGCCTGTTGAATAGAAAGGAGTTGACAGAGTTCTTTCATGAAAGAGGCAGTGAATTTAGTTCCTCTGTCAGATATCAACTTCAAAGGGAAACTGAAGTGATGCCTGTTACGAACTGTTCGGACTGATTTTCTTTCCTTCCTACTGCTTATCATCCACACATTCTTCTTGATAACCCTTACCATTTACAAAGCAGTATTCCTCCACATGACTCGTACTTGCTCTATGTCGTTCTATCCCATTC
>QLPM01007029.1:5216-16614 GCA_003314695.1 Albatrellus sp. MG142 | reverse complement strand
CGAAGAGTGGTACCTCTACTCTATTGCGCAGCCCGTCGAGAAAAAGGCGGACATCGCAGAGAATCTGAAGAGGTATTATCCTCAGGATGTATGCAGCAAGATGGTTAGGCTTTACAGGGAAATTCCAGAGGACGCCAGCAAGGAAGAAGTATTACGCTACTATGGAGATATTCTTAGTGATGGGCAGGTGTACTTGCCCGTGCGGCTGTTGCACAGAGATCTCCAGCGGGCGAACTTCCCAGTGCTCAGGTACCAAATTCGATGGACGCCTGAGCAAATGCGACCTTTCGGTGGGTGGCTATCATTTTCACCGCAAGTTGCCATGAAACTCATTTCTTGAAACCTGCACCCTCGCGTACAGGATATGTCACTCATGCGACGGATAGGTGGATATGGGCATTCCGGTTGCCTTTCCTCACTGCCCCCCAAGTAGAGATCGCCAGGTCTTGGCTCAAGGTTGTGGCAAGCGAGCTCAAGCGAATGGAAACCGATGGAGCTTCAGGACATGGTTTGGCAGAGGTTTTGACATTGACGGAGGATAAGACGATTGAATGGCGGAAAGACGACCGATGGGACGAGGTCATGGGACTCAGGCATGCACTCCCGGGTGAAGATGAAATAGTCTGAAAGTTATTGTGACATAGCCTTGTAGCACAATGTATCAGTATGCCGTATTACAACCACGAAATCGGATTTTGGATCAGCAAGACGACCGCACGGCTCAAGCATTATTTCAGAACGTGAGTACATCGTTGTATGTCGGGGGACATCTACTACTGTACTCGACAGCCCGCCGCACTGGGGCTGAGCGCTCACGACAGTATATAATGTTATCTTTTACTGAACTTTAGCCATATCGTCGTGGCTCGGAACGCGGCTGATATTTGAAACCGGCCCGACGAACCACTTTCGTGCCGACAATATCCAGGAGCCCGCTGCAAAACAGAATACGCCCATGATGATAACGACTGAATAATCTGTTCGACATGGTTATCAACATGCTCAATTCGATGTCGATGAAGAGAGGGGCTTACTCATAGTAGCCGCGGTGGTGTTTTGGCTTGACGGGAACATTAATAAAACTATAATGAATGCAACCCACGCAACAGCTACAATCCCAATGGGAACAAACCATCGGCCCAAGCTGAATGGTCCAGGTACGAGCTTATCTCGACCAGACGTAATACGTAGAAAGATGGGCGTAGCGTATGATGTGTACAAACCTATAACGGAGGCTCTAAAAATGTCGCAAGGGTGAGATTAGCCCTGGCCGTGCCATGTTGTTTAAGCGAAAGCAATACCCTGCTAGCGAAGATAGCGCGGCCGCGGAGAATCCAAGGAGTCCACAAATAGCGGCGCAGAACATGACAAACCAGACAGCGTTCACTGGTGTCTGCGTATGTTTATTTATTCGCTTCCACCAGCGAGATTGGGGAAGAGCATTGTCACGCGCAAAGGCGAATACGACACGTGACGCGTCGACGCCCTGTGCGGCGCCCGTCACAAACTGAAAGGGATATTGGAGCGATTGCATGCAATGGTCAACAAAATGACTTACCTGCACTACGATGATGAAACTCCAGATGGCAAGCATACCCTGTTTGCCTAGGACGTTGAAGAATAGCTGCCCCATAGGCAAGGGAAGTGCGGAGCCAAGCAGATCCGGCACAGACTTCGCCGCAAACGATGCCGCGATATACAGAATCCAGCCGAGAATTTCAGTACCCAGCACCCCAACTATGATGGCGATAGGTGCCGCGCGAGCTGCCCCGGCTACCTCCTCAGATATATGCGCTGCAGAATCATCTGTCAAAGAGCCGCCGTGTATGTCAAGAAAGCTGAAATACGGAATCACGAAAAAACTCACAGCCTGTCAGTGTCCACATGGGAGATGTGAACGCCAGAAGGAATGCCCAGCCATCTAAGAATAATCCCCAATCGGTCTTAGGATACTGAAAACTTCTGATGGAAATAAACGGCCTCAGTACTTACTGTTTGCCCAGCCAGTGTTGTTCTCGAAAAGAGTGAAGGCATCATGAGTTGAGATTCTGTCAGATCCGGGACGAACCAACAGCACGACGATTGCAGCGATAGTGGTACCCACTATAGTACGACCTGAACTTCACCATTGCGACTCCCGTAGACTGACAACTTACCGTTTACGAGAACATAGAAGATGTTCAGCCGGGCTATGATGGAGGTTGCCGCCGAACACACGATTCCATGACTGATAAGTATGGCAATGAGGATGCCGTACGTTGGGCCTGTCCCAAGGACAATTCGTCCATCAGAACCAACTGCGATTGCGGTGGTAATCATCTGGGCACTTCAGACAAACGCTGCTTAATATAGTTACGTTTCACTAGACATGAAACTCAATGCAAACCATGTGAAATCAATTGAGCAGACCAAAGCAACCTGGCCCGTCACATTCGCCCATCCAGTGATCCAGCTTGCCAATGGGGCCCATCTCGGCGGTGCAAGCTTGGCGGAGAAGTAGTACAGACCAGCGCTCGTTCTGTGACTCTTCTATGACGACGCGAAGAATTGATCCGCAATTAGTCACTCACGGCATCGCGGATGTCATCTCTGCCATGGATGCAGCGATGCAAGTCACGAAAAAGCAGGGTATGAGCCATCCAAAGATCATGCCAACGTGACCGCCTAAGTATATTTAACACCCAAAGCATGACGGATCAAGGGACAGACACTATACCAGATGCAAGAGGAAACGAAAACGTCGAAGATACGGATGCAATGACGCCCATAATCGAGAACGCAAATGCGATAGTCTCGATGAGCTGTTACTCGTCTTCCGTTCAATATCCGCCTCTGGAGTTGCCATCGTATCTGCTCACCGAGAACTCCCTCCTGAATTCGCTCCGATAACCCAACTCAGCAAGGCGCACGTCGTCTGCCTTCCGCAGATCATCCAGCGATGGATTGCTTAAGGACTCGGGCGAGGCATTGACCACCACAGGATGTTTCTCGTCCTGAGACATATTGAGAAAGCTGGGCCGCCGGTGAGATTGGCGGGCAAAAAGGCTCCCCACTCCATCAGCGACTGTCAAACTATATGTGCCATTCGTACCTCGTTGGAGCCATAGTGACGCCAGAAATCCCCGCCCTGGGTAGCTATTTCCATTCATGTGGAAATTACATGATAAGAGCGGCGATAACCTCCAGTGATATAGGAGGGAAAGCGCAAGGGCGAATCGGACCGTTAGCTGAGGCCCTTATCTCAGACGCCCAGGACACGTCATGTTGATGGCTACTGCTGTATAAGGAGATCATGTCACGGAATAAAAAGAATCTTGGGTGTGAAGAAACGAGCTGAAGGAAAAAAATTATCAAGCATGTCATGCCAGTGACTATCAAAGTTAAATATTAGCGCGCTGTCGCCAGAACATGCAAAACGCTAGGACGCAAAGAATATTCAAATCGGTTGTTAATAATTGCATCACAGAGAGGATTTATGTCACCTGTAAGAGATGTTGTCAAGGTGTCGTTACCGATACGAGCATACTTGCCAGCTTGAGAGTGATTGAATCTGGTGCGGACGTACTACCGCATAGAAGTAACGCCGTGTGGTCGGTGAAACTACCGCCGGCAAGGCCCGGCATGGGCCCCAACGCGTCGACGCGTTTCTCAGTGCTCTTCAGCACATCAACCTCTAGCCTTACTATCTTACGTCCGGCTTGCATGTCTCTTGTCGCTGCGCGCTGTCTATACCAGCGCCTTCCGGCCAGGCAGTCGCTTCCTCGTTGGACAAATGTCTCCCGCTCATACGTGACCACCCGTGGCACTGCATACACACCACCACGCCCCACTGTGTCCAGGCCCGTTATACGCACAGCGAGTGCTAGCACAGGTGTCGGGGCCGACATCCTCGACGCGCTTCCTATGACAGCAAAAGAACTGGGTGGCAATGCCACGTCGCCAGAAACCACCTCGAATGCCACTCCTACTGAGTCTCTCAGTTCTACCCCTTCGTCAGAGCTTTGGGCAGAAGCTGCTGCTTCTGATGGAACACACACCGACTGGTCCCGCAGCTATCACGGCTTGTCAACGCAGCCGTTTGCCAAAGAAATCGCCGACGTACTGCTCGCTCCTTTAGACCCGCAGGATGTCGAGATGAAACCCGGTGCGAGACTATTTAAATCTCTCTGTTATTCCCTTATTCAGCTCCGAACTCCATAGACGGATTGATTTATCTCCCAGAGATTAAGTATCGCCGAGTACTCAATAAGGCTTTTGGCCCGGGTGGATGGGGGCTTGCTCCACGCGGTGAAACCAACGTAGGTCCCAAGGTAGTGAGCAGAGAGTACGCCCTTATATGTCTTGGAAGGTGAGTGTGGTAGTTTCTCACAGTATACCCTCGTGTCGATAGTAAGACCCTCCCTAGGCTCGTTGCCATTGCCCGTGGCGAACAGGACTACTTCGAACCTTCTGGCGTCCCAACTGCCGCGGAAGCGTGCAAGAGCAATGCATTGATGCGCTGCTGCAAGGATTTGGGCGTCGCTAGCGAGCTCTGGGACCCCCGATTCATCCGAGATTTCAAGGCCAACCACTGCGTAGAAGTTTTCGCTGAGCATTTACCCACCAAAAAGAAGCACGTCACCCACTTTAACTATGACGCGTTGGTGCTGACACCAAGTTTACCCTCACAGGCGTAAGTTATGGAGACGTAAGGACCAGCCAAAGTTCGACTATCCATACAAGGAGTGACGCCAATACGTCTCGTTTTCTTGTACCATTATTGGACGCAATCTTCGACTATTCGTGTCATCTACACGTTCGACCTCCCTACTCGCGTTAGCACCAGGAATAGCCCGACGTTGTCAACATCACCCGCTGCGATCCTCTTCACAAAAATCTATTACAGTAGATGTTATCGAAAAACGAAATAAATCATATGCTTAGCATCCATTTTATTAAGAGTGCCATGCCTTCCTCAATGTTGGCTGCAACTACACCTGCACGTGGCGGTGTCTTAGGAATGCGGCCCATTATACTGCAACCAATATCATTGCAATCCCTCTCAGCAAATTAAGACCAGGAAACCTCAAAGCAGTCTTTGCTACTGAAGTCAGCATCAGTACAACACCAAAATATTGGGTATAATGTTAGTATGTTGTGCCAATGTAAGTTAGTATCATTCTGTCATTCGAGTCACCGTCAGATTTGTCCCTTCAGACCGTCTCTATTTCCCTCCTTTCTTTCCCCTACGCTGCCTCGGAGTGTCTAAATTTTCAGCGGTCACATTGGCTGTTGAGGCAACAGAAGCAGGATTAGCAGGCACAGATGGGGTGGTTCCAGGGGCCCGAGGGGTTACTTTCGCTGCAGGTTCCTGCTTCGGGTTCCGGTGCGCAAGGCCAATAATCAGACTTCCCAGTGCACCTGATCCCATAAGCAACATCCAGCGCGGAACAATGACGAGGACATTGTAAGTTTTTGTCATAAGGGTTGCGAACCAATTGAGCACGAATTCCCTGCGGAGGAATATCAAAGTACCATGCGAGCGATAAGGATGACAGTGCTTACCTGTCGCCACCAGGTCCGAAGGCAGATTTCCAGGGTGGTGTCGACTGCCAGAGTCCTGTGTGGAGGAACTCTCGCAGGGTCTCAGGCTTGACGGATATCTGGGTGACCCGATAGAAGCGCAAGGTCTGGCCTCGGTCCGTAAGAATCACGAGCATCGGGGCCCTGTGATAAATATGAGCGTAAAGAATGATCTCAGAGAACGCCGCCAGGCTACGCACTGCCAGACAACCCATTTAGTCGTGATAGCTGTCACATTCATGTAGTCTATGCGGCCCCAGCGGACGTGCGGCAAGTCGTTCTCCACCTGCGTGAGATTGTAAGCCTGGTCGAACTGGTTGTCCACGTATGAGGATATCCCGCTGGATTGCGCCGCAGTAACGGTGCTACGGTATCAGTGTAAAAGCTTATCAGCACCTAGCACCACAAAGCTCTGATAATACCCACATAACAATAGCCCAAACGCGGTTCTTCTCTTCCTCCTCGGTCATTATCTCGTTTACAATCATGTCCTCATAATTGTCGTCCGTGATAAGTGGTATGCGTTTATCCCAAATATCTGCCAGTTGAGCAGCAGCCTGAAGCCGCTCTGTGAGATTAATCCCTGCACGGTTCAGGAGCGAGCCAAGTGGCCCCGTTGACAGGAGATTGACGATTGCAGACCCAGTGCTCTTTACACGATCACCTTCACCTTCAGTCTGTGCCTGTGGGGGGACAGAAGGATCAAACGAGGCTGAGCCGGTGGCAGGTGTAGGAACTGCTTGGCCTGGAGTCCACCCGCCTGAGAAATACTGTGCAGTGGATGGTGCGACACACACAAGTGCAACAGAGAGGAGTGTTACAAGCTTCATATTGTACAAACAAGCTGACGTGTGACTTGGGGGGATGTAGGACGAGTAAATGGATGAGAATTGGCCGGAAAGATATTTTTATTTCGTTCGTTTACCGAAGTCGGAATAAGAGGATTGTACCTGACTTTGACTACAATCGGGGATATAGATCTCAGCCACGCTTCGAAGGCTTCACCTGCCTCACTTCCACAATGACCCTAACAATGGTATGCTCTCTGTCCTTTCCTTCGTACACCTCCAAACTACCAACGAACTCGCTATGCACCCTTCAGATCATCACTCGCAGCCTCCGCGCGCGACTATATACATCTCCAGGGTAGTAGGCCCACCCACTCCATCGCACTACTACGGCCCAACTCCAGGTCTTCCGTTATCGGCGTCACAGCAACCGATTGTCTTTCACAGAGAGGTTAATGTCTATAGGGAGTGTTCTCGAGAGCATTCTCGCAGCAGTCCGCATCAATACAGCATGTTGACGAAGCCGCAGCCTGACAGTCACATGGAGATCCCTACAGCTCCAATAAAGCTGAGAAATCCACAACTTCCAACATCCTTCACCCTGCCATCTTCCCATCGTCAACGACATCAGAAAATTCTGTTCTATCACAGAGACCAACCTTACTTTGAGTTTACGAACTTTGCACCATATCCTGTGCAGTACGACGGGAAGGTATACCCTACCAGCGAGCATCTGTTTCAGAGTTTGAAGGCTCGTTTGTTCCACATATTCTGGCTGGTTATTGTCTCATACCTCCTCCCGTAGTTCAAGGGCGAGCATGACAGCATAGCAAAATACATTCGCATCGCGTCGGAGGACCCCCGGGATGCGTTCAACGCCGCTCGCACATACCAAGCCTTCATTCGCAAGGACTGGTGGGATGTCCGCGTGCAGATGGTAACGTCACTTCCTTCTTTTTGTCACATAATGTAATCACCTCTGTCGTAAGATGGATATAGTTTTGTATCACAAATTCACTCAACATCGCAATTTGAGGATGATGCTGCTGAAAACGGGGGACGCCGAGCTCGTTGAGGTATGACTATTTGAGCCTTGACATGATGGAACCATAGTAACATGGAGATATTCAGGACTCAGAACTAGATTCATTTTGGGGGGTCGGCAGAGATGGAAAGGGAAAGAATCAGCTCGGTGCTGCCCTCGAAAGGTTGAGAGATGTCCTTAGTCGGGAAGGACATATGTCTGGTAAAGGAACCTGATGCAGAATGAATACATAATCTTGAGATAGGGATGGATGTTCATACTCGGTTGAAGCTGTATTGTATGTTGTTGATGATGATATTCGGCGAAGCAAGGAAGATTGTACAGGGTGCGGGAGACCTTTGCCTCCGATGGACTGGTGTCACAGGGTCCATCCCATACAGACGACCAATTATTAGTTGCTGAAGTAGAGACCCCGAAAGACTGCAGCTAGCACTCAGATCTCTTACCGGCGCGGGCGGTCTCAGGCACACTCAGGCTCAACAAGTACTGGCAATATCTACTGGTACCGCACCGTGGCCTTGCCGCTCGCGTTGCTCACAGTTACCTCTTATGCGAGGGCAGGAGCACAATCCTTTACGTGTCTCGTCACCCGCAGCCAATATGTTCTCTGTTCGCTTTAGTGGTATTTTATTGCTCTTGCTCTCTGCTATCTTCGTTTTCCCATCTGTGAGCGCCGCACCAGCAGAAAGTATGATTTCACTATCGTAATTTAATTCCTGAGGCTCACAAGCCTCCTTCCAGCTCCCTCCGCCGCGTCATTCTATGTTCCCACCCTTCCGGACCTCTACCAGGATGAGACGCATTCTCTGCGCATATACGCGGGACATTTGTCTGCTGACCCGGCTGCTGCCTCCCTTCCTGCAACCACTGTAACTGCACACCTGTACTTCGTTCTCGTCAAAGCGCGGAGAACCGCTGACAAGGAGCGCATATTGTTCTGGTTCAATGTAAGTATACAGTCTGGCGCTCAATTATTATTGTTATTCAACGTATAGACATGGTTGTTCAGGGTGGGCCAGGGTGCTCCTCTTTTGACGGACTCATGATGGAAGTCGGACCTTGGCGAATGGATCAAAATGGCCGCTTGTGGGTGGCTGAGGGTGGGTGGGAGGAGTACACAACAATGGTTTTTGGTATGTTCTTGCTACGGTGTTTCATGAACTGAGTCTTCTCATACCTGTGACGCAGTGGATCAACCTGCCGGTACAGGCTTCTCATATACGAGTACGGATCGCTATGTTCATGAACTGTCCGAGGTATGGGTCTCGCATGTTGAATCAAAGACCTGTCATAACGGTGTCCTCCAGGTTGCCGACCAATTCCTCGAATTCCTTCGCAACTTCTATCGAGTATTTCCAGAGTATAGGCGTATGGACGTATGTGGGAGTGTATCTGCGCACCGCACTGACTCCTGATACCATGCCTCCAGACTTTCCTTGGAGGCGAGAGCTTTGCTGGACAATATATACCTTATTTCGGTCAGTCACCGATCCTATTATTTGAAAGATGCTGCGTCGATTTACTATTATCGTAGCGGATGTTATCTTGAATTCAACGTTTAGTATCCCGCTCAAAGGAGTGGCAATAGGAAATGGATGGATTGATGCACGAAGGCAATACCCTGCATTCCTGGACTATGCTGTTAAGCATGGTATTGTTGAACCGAACTCGGATGTATGTACTCTCTATATACTTCTCACAGCCCTTCTCACCAAAATGCTTGTGCAGACTTACAACACGGGCAAGACAGCTACAGATGAGTGTATGAGTGTACTAAATGCGATGCCAGGCGAACCTATCCATGTGGATATCTGCGAACGTGTACTTCCTGCTGTCGCGGGGGGGCGCGACAAGTAGTGAGTACGATCCATCTGGTTCTACATGCTTTGTTGAACCTCGCTTAGTGTCAATGGACGCGCCATATGCATGAATATTTATGACGTTCGATTAGACGACGAGCGGCCCGCATGTGGCATGAATTGGCCGCCGGAACTCAAAAACGTTACAAAGTACCTTCGTGTGCGTCATTGCTCATCGAGTCCGCAGCCTACTGACTTCGCCATGATGTAGCGTACTGATGTAGTCGCGTCCCTCCACGCACAAGATAAGTCTGAGTCTTGGGTCGAATGCTTGTCTCGTTTGCACTCCGAGCTATCTTTGCACAAATCACCCTCGTCTATCACTGTTCTGCCTCGAGTCCTGGAAAAAATACCCGTTCTTATCTTTGCAGGCGACCAGGACTTCATCTGCAACTACGTAGGACAGGAAAATATGATACAGGCTATGACCTGGAATGGGGGTACTGGCTTAGGAGTACGCAAGATGTTTGATGCAGCGGCAAGATGACTGACATGCAATCACAGACGGTGCAGACACAGTCGTGGTCCGTTAATAATCAGCCGGCTGGGACCTGGGTGTCGTCACGTAATCTCACCTATGCTAAGGTTAGTGTTTTCTCTCCTTCTGGTCAAATTGCGTTTCTCATGTCGTGACAGATTTTCAATGCCTCACATATGGTGGGGTATGACTTGCCGCATGTGTCGCACGACATGATTTTGCGTTTCATGGGTGTCAATTTTTCTGCGATCACGGACGGCTCAGCTGGCATTCCTAGTCGTGTGGGTGATGATAGCAAGCCATTGTTCCTCGATAAGGTAGCCCCGAGTGCATCAGCCGTCCCTGTTGGAAAGACCCCAGAGCAAGATAAGGCAATGTGGGAAGGTCGGTAACGATACCATCGAGCTTCGGTTGAATGCTTACCCCAATCCCCTTCAGCGTATTATAATGCTGGCTCAGCTGCTCTTGTTCTTGTCTTGATTCTGGTGGTCATCGTAATTTTCTTCTGGTGTCGCGTGCGACGACGGCGTCTCAACATCTTACCCGTCTCTTTAAACGAAGAAGAGAATATTCCGTTGACGCAGAGTCATGGACACGACAATGACCATGAGGATAATCATGGCTTCCGTGCACGGAAAGGAAAAGAGCGGGCGCAGGAGGAAATCACTCAAATATTTGATGTCGGTGACAGTGACGAAGAAGATAGACATGGGTCGCCACCTCCGTAGATATGTACACAGTATTTCTAAGTAATGGAAGTCGGAATAATGACAAGATGTCTCGCTTACCTACTGTTGAAGCCCTAATCAAGTACTTTGGGCCCCAGCATTCGCCAAACATTTCGACGGTTCGGTATCGAAGGCATTCTGCCACTTTTCTGAAGCAAACGCTGTAATTCCTGGAAATCGACTCTCCTTAGCCAAAGCGGCGTACACCTTGTGCAACCAGAAGTCTGAAGCACTTCCCAAGGGCCCCTGAGGTAGGACCTGTTGGCAATTTAGTCCACTTATTCAAGGGACAAAACAAGACCTGGTATATACCAGGAGAAACAGGGTTGATAGGAACATCCATGGTGTGCAGATTAATTGAGTGAATGCCAGCTTGAACGCCGTATGTGGTGGACCTTTAAACTCCTTGGCAGCAGAAATGTAGTTGGGGAAGCCATGAATCAATTTAATGAAATTAGAGCGATACTACAGACATGAGGCATCTTGGCAGTCGTGTGCATGTGGATTAGAACAAAGAGGACATTCATATATCGCAGCTAGTGCGTATTACATTGATTGGAGAACACTCTCGATGGATTGAGGGCATGTATGCATCATGGTTTCACTGAACCGTCAAAGCCACATAGTAGCAACCCTCCCGAGGAAGGTATATACGGCAAGTACAGGAATATGACGCCTCACAACTTCTCAGCATCAGCCCTCCACCCCACACAACGAATCGACGCCTTGCGGTGGACTCAGCCATGCAGAGCATAGTAAGAACGAGCTGAAAGAAGCTGTGTTCAGTATCGTGAACGTCCCGAAGGACGTCTCGCTCCGTCGACCTGAAATCTACGTCAATCAGAAGAACGAGCCTCTGCGCATAGGCTGACGCTTCAGATGGTCGAGCAGACACTTGAAAAGACGATGGAAGGCCAAAGAGGGCATTTTATATCGGA
>QLPM01007018.1:2619-31106 GCA_003314695.1 Albatrellus sp. MG142 | reverse complement strand
AAGTTAGACATGTGGTGATGGCGAAGCTTCCATACGACGGAAGATGCCGAATGCCAGTAGGCAAGTAGGTTGCGAGTTGGATGTGTGGCAGTAGTTGACGTACGAAGTACGTAACCTGTGATCGAGTAGATGTAAAAGGAAAAGAAAAAGAACTAACGGTACACAGCCGATGTTAGGTTTGTAACATCACCCCCATGTTGTTATGATTACCAGGATTTATTTTCTTTTCACCTTACTGCTTATATGCCCTACCAGTTATCATCACTTCCATTCCCACTTGACAAAGCAGTATTCCATCATCATCTGTTCTATTCTTGCTATCTTGTCTACTTTTGCTATCTCTGACTCACCCACCTCACTGGATACATGAGGCGGACAGCCATCGCTTCCTTTCAGTCTATTCTTAGCTTGTTATCTCTGACTCATATCCCTGTAATCCTACTGGAGGATAAGGGATTACTTACATCGAACACCCGCACACAGGAGGGAGTCTTGCCCTCAAGTCACATGTATAAATACTGTACTAGATTGTGAGGATAAGCCAAGCTTATCCTCTTGTACAATACAGCATACTTGACATCTGGATCTTCAGCAAGTCAACTCGTCTCTATAAGCCTTCCCATTCTTGGGAGCTTATATTACTCGTTCTACTTGCTCTCAAACCTTGGGCTTCGCCTAGGGCTCCGCCATTCAACTTAGGTGTTCGACCGCAAGCCCGCGTGTTGAACCCTTACAGCCTGGCGCTGCTTACGACTACTGAGATAAGATCTACTACCGACTATAGAGAGGGAGGAAGGGGAAGTGAGGTGTAGAGGGATGTGGGGTTGCAGGTGGGAGTTCTAGTCAATTGTGAGGCACACGCTAGCTGTGAGGCCACAAGAGACAGAGAGGGGCAGAGGGGCAGGAGACGGTGAGGACTGAGTCGGGATCACACACAGCAGCTGGCGGATATCCCAGAATATATATGAGTACCAGTTACAACAAGAGGGAGACTACAAGGGAACTTACCTGGCGGATATCCCAGATGACTAGAACTGAGGGATAACGCCAGGTAGAGACTAGACTATATAGTAAGGAAAGCGGCACACAGACCATCATGCACAGACCATCTGCTGTAGGGCAGGCTTCTCCTAAGTACTAAGTGTATAGTAAGCAAGATCTCTATAGATAAGATGAGATGTAATCACATGACATGATAAGATGAGATAATGTCACATGATGGAGATAAGATAAGATCTGTGACTAAGCAGGTCACATGACCTCGTATAGTAAAGAAAGAGCAAAAGAAATAATATGTCCTGACAATATCTGCCATAGGCAGATAACACAGGTTAAAGATAAGTGCACAGTCAGGGATGATGGAAGACCTGTGTGAATATGAAACAAGTCCAATACCCTGTACCCTGACAGGGGATCTCCGAGGAAACACGGATCAGAACGTATAGTAAGTCCAAAGATGTCTGGAGTAACACAAAGAGAAACGAGTAAGTAAAAAGAGAGAAAAATCGTAACAATATAGTAAGTCCGATGATATTCAGAATAGCAAGAAAGGAAACAAGTAAGTAAAGAAGGGAAAAATCGTAACAAGACCTTTACTTCATGAATTTAGCAATATATATATATTTATGCTTTCATGATATATCATATTTTGCATACATATCAGCCTACACATACAGAACTTTCATATGTAAGTGTAGGCCAATGCATCAGAATCATTACAAGTCAATGTCAGAGGATGGTAACAGATCATACATTTTATACTACAATTATGTGTAATGGTCATGGCCTAGTGTACATCTCATGAGCCGACATGCAAGTGTATAATTAGTAGATGTCGGCGGACACCATTGTATGCATTATAGATATTACGTCGGCCGACCATCCGCTGTCACTATCCAATAGTTTATTTGTCAATATCAGCTGTGACTATGGTTACATAAACTATGACTACCCGATGTGGTACGGTAACAAATATGCACGCGCGTACATGCGCCAGTTTGCTATTCCAACATACAACATAGGAACTAAGCACGGGCTTGCATTCCAACAAGCTGTGGGTAGGTATATCTATACTCCAGGTTGAGGAATGGATGCAGTCGCTGATCCTATCACTCACATGGTTGATGCACCGTGCAGTAGATGAGGACGGGACCGAGGGTTTATTATTGTAATTTCGGTCCTACCATTCTGTCGTTCAGCTAATGTCGATCCGATAATACCATTGTCTGCTTCCCGTATCACGTTTAATAGTCAATAGTAGCTAGTAGTCCCAAGCTGTAAGACCACTTCCCTCGAATAACCCATCGACGCACAATGTTATCGAAAGTATCATACCAGAAGCCGGATTACGGACGTAATGTATATTCCTTATCGAGAAGTATAGAATGGTCATGCCTTCATACTAATCACCACGGATCGGCCAGAGTCTGTCACTAGCCTGACACTATCTTGTGAGATAGCGATACTGTTGTTGAACCTGAGATCTACAGATCTGTACGACGGTGGAACCCAGCACACTCGCTGATCGTTTGGTGCACCGACCCGCCAAATCCAGCCATCCCTTCGCAATTTCAACATAGTCTCTGGGGAGGGATGTACGCGGTCATCCGCGGCGCACGGAGGGCGGTGCTGGGGGGGTATGAGGATGGGGTCCAAGTCATGGTTCGTGATGATCGATTGGTGGTTGCTGAAGAAGGCACAAGATGCAATTCCAGGCGCCGTAGTGAATTCACAGATCAGGTGAACCTCCTTCGATGATCGCACCGATGCCACATCCCAGAGGCGCAGCATGCCCCCCCTTTCACTCGATAGTAGCTGTGTCCCATCTGCAGCCCAGGCGAGATGTATATGGAACCAGTCAACAGGATGCTCCGTGAAAATGATTTTGCCTGAGATAGCGTCCAGCAAGCCAAATCTTCCAAATTGAAGCCATGCAACAAGGTTATTCTGTGGAGAGGTCACGACCCAATCGACTGGTCGTCCTTCCCAAGATGAGACCATTGATTTCCACATGCGGGTGCAGCTGTCAAGGTCCCAGAGCTCTGCTTGGCCCTGATCATCCCCAAATACAATCTGTCGGCTGTCGGGAAGAAATGAAGCAGATTTTACTTTCCCTTCAGCAGGGCGCCGGAGTCTAGCGTACAGCTGACCAGACTGCAGATTGAAGATCCGGACATCTGCATCCGACATTCCGCGTAGCGCGAGAAGCTTGTCATCAGGAGACAGAGCAAGGCGAGTGGTGATTGATCCCTTGTGCGGTAACCCCATGATATTCAAATCCCACAAACGTATGGTATTGTTGGCAGATGCTGATGCCAGAAGTGATCCATCAGGGGAGTACTGGACTTCCCGAATGTGGTCCCCATTCCCTTGGAAGTCGAGGATTCTCTTCCCTGACCGAGTATCCCAAACCCCACAGGAAGTATCAGTAGGCATCTTAGCAACAGCTAGACGCGACGAGTCTGGCGAGAAAGACAGCCCACGCAAAGGGAGGTATTTTTTAGTTGATCCAAATGACCAGGGTGAGCTAGCCCGGATTGTTCTTTGCTTTGTCCATTTCTGCATATCCCAAACAGTGATACTTGATGCACTGGATGAAGATGCTGCAAGCTTCTTGTTTGGTGCCATAGCAAAAGCTGAAACCCATCCCAGGTTGTCGTGTCGCTCGATGCAGGAAGCTGAAGTAAGATCCCAGACTGTTACAAGTCCATGATTCGAGGCAATTACCAGTCGAGTTGGGTCAATGAATGCCCATGGTGTCACATATCCGCATACTTCGAGCACCTTCACAGTCCTGTGAGTGGCATCCATGGACCAGACATGGACCAGCTCCTTATAGCCTCCTGATGCTATGTGTAGACTATCTGGGGAAAATGTGACACAGTCAATTCGGTTTGAGTGTCCGTCATACATGCTGATTTGCAGTCCGGTTGCCGCATCCCAGATTCGGACGGTGTTATCGTATGAACCTGAGGCGAGGAATTTCCCATTGAGTGAATATGCAATTGAGGTGACAGCAAAATCATGGCCCATTAACACCTGCAAAAGTGCCCCAGTGGAAACATTCCATAGCCGGATGGTGCGGTCAGCTGAACCAGATGCCAATTGTCTTCCATCTGGAGAAAAGGCAATACAGTGACATCCAGCAGTGTGTCCCTCCAGCACACGGACACATGAGCTCCATGTCTGCTCCTGGCCTTCCTTGACATCAATGCCTGATCGCGACTTCGGGCCATACACCTGCAATAGGCGAGATTCAAGAGGGAGAAATGGAATGATGTGGTGATGAAGCTGCAAACACGCCACACTGATCGCAGGGTAGAACTCTCGTGTCACTCTCGCACAATCGCCCAGGAGGCCAGGGACCTCAGTCTGCCCAGGTGCCACTTCCTATTTCCAATTCGAACTCATCAGTAACTGATACTGCGGAGAAATCGAAATATCTTACCTTGATCATACTGTGGACAGAATGCAACGCAGCAATTGCCCCATCCAATTCCCCCAATAAGCTCATGACTTCTAACCAATTCAGAAGCTGAGTTGAGCAGAACCCTAGCAGAAGATTCACCATGTTGTTATGGATACCGCCGTTCGTGAGGTGTGATGCCCAATGTCGACAAGCATACTGTACATGGGCAGGAAGGTGGGTTACAATCCGCATTCGTAAATCTACAACCTCCTGGTTAAGGAGAGATGGGTCCTCGATCTTGCACATGTTCGGAGTGAGAGCCTGCAGGACCCGCAGGCACTGCTCAGCAAGCAAGGTGTGCTGAACGCGTGCATTGACAACAAAATTCTTGGCTTTGCATCGATCATCGTCGATAAGAAAGTCGTGCGATGAGGGATGAATCAGACGAACAGGGTCACCTCCGGCATCGGGGACAATCACGATGGAATGCAACCTGCGAAGCGTCGAGTGGACAGTCCTCTCTTTCAGGCCTAGCAAAGCCTCGAGACCTTCAGGGTTGAGGGGATCCAGCAGCAGAACGACAGTACCCAGCACCCTTTTCAGCCTGGCCCGCTGATCTACTGAAATGCTAGGAAATGCTTCATGGAGCACCTGAAGGTAAAGCATGTCTAGGTGCCAATAAGGTGAGGCCTTGTCGGACGCAGTGTGCGCAGTGGACATGAGATGCGCAAGCTGATCTTCGGGGCTACTAGCATTGTGATCTTCAATGAAATTGGCAGCTGTGGCAGCAAAGATGAATAATCCCTGCGACTGCTCGACCAGTCTAGTCAAATGCTCCTCCAAAGGCCAGGAAGAGGGAAGCAAGAACGATCGCCCGATGGCGGAAAGCCGTTTCTTGAGATAGACACGAATATCTCTCTCTGATATATCTCTTGGCATGCTGTGAAGGATCAGCGCGCTCGTGTCGTTCATCAGTCCCGTGTCGTGGAACCCCTGCAGGACATTCGTTACAGGCCTACTAGTGATGAATATTTTGAGTGGATAAAGACGGCTAGCGAATATCGACAGAGCTTTCAGAATCGTCGACGTAGCATTCTCTTCCTTGCATTCATCAAGAGCGTCGATAATGACGATACACCGTGGAAACCCCTGAATCTCTTCACGCATCACAGCTTCCAACGGTTCAACGATGAGTTTCTGTAGCTGTCTCGATGTCAGAGCAGACACCAGGCCAGGGTCCGCGCGCATGGCCTCGGATACGTGCTTCTTAAACGTACGATTGATTGCAGAGAGCTGATAGGCTATGGTGGGGAAAATGAGATCAACGTTGCTACACTCGGCGTCATCTCTGGAGCAAAAAAACGATGCGCCCAGCTCCTTCGTTTCGTCGAATCGGTTCGCGATCGTTTGGGCGATGGTCGACTTGCCAGTTCCTGCCACTCCATCCAGCCAGAAGATCCGACCTTTGGCGTTCCCCTTCATCGGTAGAATCTCGCCCGTTTCCTGATTTTCCTCCTTGTACCAGTCATGTATTCTCTGGAGGATCTCCGTCCTTGTACCTTGAGCGCACGACACTCGTCTGGTTCTTTGGTCGAACTGGGCTGTTATTACGTGGCGCGGCATCGGTCCATCTTGGCCGTGCGTTAGTCCTAGGAATATGAGCACGGTAACATTGCACATACCAGAATCGATTATCTGTGTGTACTATCAGCAACATCAACGGGGTCGAGTGAGACGTCGGGATGACGCACCTGGAGGATGGCATGCACGTCCCGACGTGCCATCTGTACCTCCTCACGAACCACTTTCTCCGCCTTGTCAAAACCGTCGCGCAATTCAGCTCGTATATCCTAGACACACGTCGGTCAATAAGGACTAACATGGATATGTGCTCAGACGGACCTGTATCCCAAGCTCAATCATAATGGTGCTCTCGAGCTGTGTCAGAATGTCAAGTATGGCTCAATCATCGTCATTCACAGAACGCCTACCAAGAAGCTGTCGATGGACCATTTCAGCCTTTTCAGACAGTCGGCTACTTCAGTTGCATCTTCATCAGCGTGGAACACACGAGAAATTCTCTTCCGCCGCCCAATCTTGTGAAGGTTATTTGTTATGTCGGTGATCGAGCTGGGTATTCGGTGCGAACGTCAGACATATTGCAAGTACTTTGAGAAGGTAAGATAGACCTAGAGATGTCATTTATACGCTGCTGAAATGCAGGAGGACAGGCTTCGGCGTTCTTCAATGGGCCATCGAGAAGCTTGAGCAGATCATTGAATTTTTTTCTCAACGCGGCGATATCTTCTGCGTTCTGGGTAGCTTTCTGTCCCGTCCCGGTGAAGGTAATAATCAACGCGAGAATGAAGTTAAAAGCAAAGAGACCATACGGAGACTCGCTCTAGGACCTTCAGGAGCCCGAGCGCTGCATGGTGCAGAGGAGGATGGACTGCCGCTGCCTGGACTACGAGTTGCAAGACTGGTATACAATCTGAAAGCTTCGGCGGCCTGACGGGACCCTGAAAGTTCGTAGGCAATGGGGATCCAGGACCGGGGGGTGTTGAGGATGTCATCGTCGTAAAATAGGGTGAAACTAGGGGTACACAAGTTGCTCGTCGCCACGTCGGAAGGGTGGTGGGGTAGCACGATGGTCGCAATCGTGAGCCGTACTGTGTTACCTATGAAATGAATGTGCGAAAGTAATAGATAATGTGCCGACGGATGCACGGACCGCGCATCCAGATACCAAACAGGCGCCATAAGTGTTATACAAGAGCGAGGTCCGTTGACTTCAGATCTATGTTAGTGTGAGCTGTTATTTCCTTCAGAGGCCTACTGCGTGTGACGCTACCGCGAGCTAGGTCAAAATTAATTTCATGCTTCCTGTCATTAGGCTGGGCCTAACCTCGGTTTCCAAACCCGTGCTGTATGTCGTCTTCCCAGTCATCGCTTACGCGCATTACGGCCCTTCTGACTGAAATTTCCCTCCAGAAGAGCAAGCTCTGCATTCTTTGATCAAAAACCGTGCGCTGCAACGAGACCAGCTAGACAGGATCAATGCGGAGAAGACAGTACGGAGGCTGGCCAGGGAAAACGCTGAAGCGGACGTCACAGAGAATATGAATATGCCTGTAGAGGTAAAAGCTCACAGAATGGTTGGTTCAGCCTATGCTAGCTGGTGCGTCCTCCTCGGGTTGCTACTATGACGTGGCTGCACTCCACTATTTGCTTTGCGTACCTGCAACTCCTCCACTCACCAAATATCTGATACATATGTATCGCGATATAATTTACATCTCTTCTCTCGGGCAGGTATCTAAGTTTCACTTCTGAACTTCCTATTTCTTTCCGTAAACCACCGAAATGGCGCTCGCTACCTCTACCCGCTTTGTCCTGTTACCCTATAGGATCTTCCCATATGATGATATGATTCCGTATCTGTCATGGATATTTTTTGAATCCGCTGCAAAGCTCAAACAATGATGAAGACCAGGCCCCGATTTTCGCTTCCACAGGGTTTCGGGTAAAGGGAAGAGATGAGATCATTTATAGTATTACACACACGATTGAGACGCTGTTCAGTATGGTAACTTAAGTGAGGACGAGTTAAGCAGCAGTCCAAGATTATTAGGTGCGCTCAAGTAGCTGTATACGCCGTGTACGGTTTTCGTGTACGGTTCCGTGTGAGGCTGAGTAAGCTACCGAAAAAAGAAATGCATGACAAAAGACTCAGATCATAACATGGTGTCGCAAATTTCTTTTTTTGGTAGTTTACTCAGCCTCACAAGGAACCGTACAATTATGGACAGGCCAATGAATCACCCAAAATGAAAACTCAGTATTGTGCTTAATATTTATTGTACCTCTCGTGTTCTCATCTGACTTATAAATAGACATCAAAAGTATCTCTCACAAAAGTTTTAGAGTAAACTAGCAACATTTACCTGAGCTAGATGCGAAACGGCGTTGGGGGGCCACGTTGAACCAAAACCTGCCACTGAATCACGTGCCAAAAATGGCAACAAATAGTGTCGAAATTGTGAGGTAGATTACAAATTTGATATTCTGATCGAGTTGCAGAAACTTCACCATTAATGTCAATCGCACTGTTGTTTAACAATCCTATCTCACGCTTTCAGTCCTAGATTATATAGTAGATGTCTGTGCTCAATGCTAGCTAAAAATCTTTGGAAAGTATCAAGAATTGAGGAACATATGTGGCCACTGATTCATTGACATGTGGTGATTCATTGACTGGTCCATAACTGTACACGAAAACTGTACACGACGTACACGGCTACTTTAAGCACACCTATTGTGATTTCTGCTCCTATGACTTGAACCGAGGCCGAATCTGGCGACGCCACGCGGTCTTCATCGTCTACAGTAGTACTGTAGTGTCGATCACATGCTGTCTATATCTCGTATTTTACATTAAATAGTTAATGGTGTAGAATGGCAGAAAGACAGAGGGCATCTGGTGATATTATCTGAGTGCATGCAGCCTGAGAACATGGAGGCTCATGGGATGAGCGTTCTATCAAGGCTGTTTCAGAGTTCGTTCTAAGACGTTCGCGTAATGCACGCTTCCAGAGCCCCACGCTGCCTGTGGCAGACTTGGGTTTACCTATCGCCCCCCATCGACATCATCGATAGAGCTTCAGTGGATACTCATCCCCACGCCCTTGGGCCTTGACGTTGTGGGTCTGACTTTGACAGGACTTAACTCTTACCTTCGAAGAGCCCACTGGCACCGAAGTTGCACCGATTCGCCCAACACACTGAGACTTCGTGAGCACCGAACGTCCGTACGACATTATTAGCTCGCGTATCCGTTCAACTCCGTTTTACTTTCTATAGAATGGCCAAATTCAAGTCACTTGTTCGTTCTATCACTCGCATTTTTTCGCTCAAAAGCAAAAAGCGGGGAGCTCCCGACCCCCCGTTAGCGTTTGCATACTATGTCCCACCAGAGCTTCTGAACGACATCATCGCCCGCGTCCTGGGAAGCTACTTCTACGACTTATTCACTGCCATCGAAGATCTCTCTGGGCCCCAATGGGATACGCTCTTGACTCTCCTGCATGTTTCGTACCAGTTCCGCATGTGCACCATCAGGCTTCTGAAGCCCCTCTTGGGATCTAAGTACATCAGCTCGACCAAGAAGCGGAGAGTGTGAGCATTATCCATTGCCCTGTGCTTACCAGACAGATGTCGAGAGGTTTACTTTCGTGCAGTCGACTCGTTAACTTCAAACCGGATATCAAGGCGCTATATAGTCATTCGCAATTTGCACACTCGGCCCCTGTATTCGTTTCCAGAATGTCGTCTCCCCATCCGCTTGACAGGCATCCTGATATTCCTCTCCTTCGCATGGCAAAATTCTATACCGCGAGCGTTGTACAGGCCAAAACCTTTGTGCTCCTGCCTGGGAGCGAGTGGAAGCACGACAGTAGCTCTTCCGAGCTCGTTGGGTTCTCCGTAGACTTCTTCGCGCTTCCTAAGGAAACGCGCAACCTGATGTTTGGGAGGTTATTGCAGGGTTTGGCAGAACAGACAATTATGACCATGAAACGTAAGCTAACGATCTCTGTAATATGTCTCGACGACTGAAGCAGCTTTGTCTAGTCCTGGGAATCAAGACAATCGTCGACAGCATTAATGAAGTATTCGTGGCATTTACTGACTTCACGCAAGTTGTGCAGTTGATGGGGGTTCGTATCTCCTGCCACGCCCCTTCTACCCACGACGGCAACGTCTTATCTCGTTATCCGGTGCCGCTCGTCGGATCACTCATGAAAATCCCCTAGCACCCTGTACCTCCACTGGATCTGACGGACATCGTCACGCGGAACCTGAAGAAATGGGAGGAGTGGGCATTCCGTCGCGAGCTGGAGAGGCTGCTCCACGACGGCCCGCGCTTAATCACACGCGAAGAACGAAGAGCTGTCCGTTTCAATGAGTTTCTCATGAAACTTGATTCCGCACGAGATGCAGGAGGCCCGCTGGCTACTGTGAGCCAAATGGGCAATCACTACCTCTCCGTCTTCCTGTCTGAAGAGGAGCTGCAAATGTACAAGACAGAGGCCCAAGCCGAGGCGCGTGACGCATTAGCACAGAGACGAGAGCTGCATCGTCTTCCTGGAATCACGGTAATGATCCTCTGAATATCTGAGTCGAGCTAGTATGGTACGCTACGACATGTTCTGGTTTGTTTGTACTGCTACATTATGTCATTTTCTGCAATGTTCTGCAACGAAATTGCCACTGACAGACTGCTCGCGTTTGCTGGCCGATATTGTAACTTCTTTGTTGTACTGATACATGGTTTTAGTTGTATGTACGATATGCACGATATTACTCATCCAAGGCGACAGTGATTGAAACCACCCTGCTCGCCGACACGGGATTCAAGCATCGCAATTCTTCTGGCATTCCTTTGCTACCGGATACAATCCCGAGTCGATGGGATCTAGATTGTTGCAAATCTAGGGACCTGCACTGGAATGGCCTGTCAACATTACATCATCACACTTTGTCTTTGTTATGATGGGGCACTGCTCGATTGCTGCAAGGTCCACCCCCATCCCCATATCACTGACGTCCACCAAATGCTCAAGCGCTGCAGGCCATAATCGTACGTCAGTTTTACGCGTATATAGCACTGATATGTGTAACCAGGGATTATTCAGACCCGTCATGCCCAAGAGAGCCCGTCGCCTCCCACCGGACGCGGACCCTCCAGCTCAGGCTGGACTTGACGCGGCAGCCCACGCCATCGTCCAGGCGCGTCTCTGTCTCCCGACTGAGCTACTCTATAACGTCCTTGCGTCAGCCCTGGGAGACTATTACTACATGTTAGTAGTACGACCGCCCATGACCAGGACCTGGGACGCGATTCTCGCACTCCTCCATGTCTCGCACATGGTCCGCGAGTGCACCATCAAGTTGTTGTACCATTCCTGGGGAGACACGTTCATTCATAGAAGCACTATGTAAGCGTCAGACGTCAGCGTGCCCTTTTCAGGGATGCCGACTCACTGGCCGCGTGCGCTGCAGGACCATCAGCAATTATAAGCCCACCATAGTTATATTCAAGAAGATATCCACTCTCGCGTGCTATAGCCCCGCTAAGTTTTTCCGCAGTCCGAAACCGCCCATACTCAAGGAGCGCATTGTCCGCCACCCGCTGCACCCGCTCCCTCGTATCTGGGCTGCGTACGTGAAGAACGTCGCCCACGCGAATGCATACCTCACAGGCGCGTCGGACAGCACATTTGAAGACGCATTCTGCCAGCCAGATATTGACGAAGCGCGCCGCGATTACGCCATGGTGCCGGAGGGCGTGCGCGACATGCTTCTGGGTCGCGTCATCGATCACATGTCAAAAAGAGGCGCCGTCTGGTTCAAGCGTACGATTCATCTGCTCTCTCAGACACCGAGCACCATAACTGAATAGCCTGTCCGCAGTCAAAACCCTCAGAGAAATTGTTCTGAGCATAACATGCCTGACATTCTCGATGGCATCTGGTGGCTCCATCCTCCACGTCAGTTTAATGTCATCGTATCTCATGATGTATCTGCATTCTAACGCGAACCCTTTTCAGACCTCTGCCTCCCTGCGTGAATTCATAAAGAGCCCCTCCGAGCTGCTTCTCATGTCGGAGGAGCTCCATGAGGAGCTGGCAGCGATCTTCGAGATCGACATCAAGAATATACCCGAGATATCCAGGAGCGAGATGGGCTCAATCTGCTTCGAGGAGGCCATAGTGATGCTCAATTTCATCGAAGAAGGAGGAGGAGGGGGCTGTGCTGACATATGTCGGATCCTGAGGTACTGTCTGGCGATACATCTCACGCCCCATGAACGGGAGGTATATATGGGCCTCGAGCCATGGGAGGAGTCAGACTCAGACTCAGAGCCAGACGACTAGTACTGAGCTCACAGCCTAGGATGTCTCGTGCAGATCCGTCAGCTACCCTGATGTCTGATTCAATCTATGCATTCGACTTGCCACATTACATGCCAGATACCAATAATAACAGTTTATACATTTTCGCATTTCTTGGAAATACAGGGTGTACGTTGAACATGCGACTTCCCTCCGAACTCGTAATTTCCCTTGAATCCAAAGCTTCCCTTATGCGGGCAGTTCTCGAAGATAGCGTAAATGGTGACTACAACACCCTATCATATAACATGTCAAGAGTAATAGTTGTTTCTTTGCCTTCCTGCGCGCCACGCACTGAACAACGTGGGCTCGTATTGTGACATTTCCGTACATTTCCAAAATACAGAAATAGAACCCGAATAGATCGCTGCTGAGGAGGAACCTCACGAGACTATAGAGCTCGCCCATTTAAAGCCCAAAACATCATGATCTTCGCGGTTTGTGGCGCGTTCCTCGATACCGTGGTCTTCATTGAGTTGACATTGAACACACAATTCCAAAGCATCATGGGATACCCAGGAACAGTGCTCACGACGACGCAGTTCCATGTCGCAACGTGCACCCGGGATTGCCGGAACGGTAGACTCGAATCGAAGTAAATAAATAAGACCGTTCAATAATGTACAATTGTCCCAAATCTATCCAGCATGAATGCGAGTGCAACACATACGCAGCGCTAGCAGGCCCCTCCCGCCTGCACCACCCCGTCCTACAAGGCATCAAAGTTGATATGATGCGACGCGCGCCTCCGCTCCATCTCGTCCTCCCGCTGTCCGAAAAAGCTTCAGTATCGACAAGCACTTGAAGAGAGATGACGGCGCGTACCTTTTCGTTCAGATGCAGCACGAGCACGAGGATCGCCAGCAGGATCATGGAGCCGAGCACGCTGATGCCGACCCACGGTATCCACTCGCCGGGGCGCAGGTACAACTCGCGGTGCCAATCACCATCGGAGCCCGGCGGCGGGGGGTTAATGACGAGTCGGGAGTTGGGGATGACCATCTCGAGGTTGATATAGTGCTGCGCCCCGTGGCGCGTCGACCCCGCGAACAGGTTCTCGATGTAGTTGTTCGTGCGCCCGATTCCGAAGAAGGCGTATGGTGTGTGCAGGGACTGGTAGGATGTCTGTGGGAGCTGGGCAACTGTGACGAGCACGTGAGGTGGGGGCCGGTTGAGAAGGCATGCGGGGGGAAGACATACCTTGGGCGGCAGCACGACCGCCCGACGTGTCCAGAACGGTGTACTTGTAGCTTGCACCCGAATAGCTCACACCGAACGGCTACATATTACTGAGCAAAGATCTTCTCAAGAAACACGCTCGGTGACTCACATGATACTGGGTACTTCCATTTGCCGACTTGCACCATCCATTGCTGCATGCGCCGTTCAACACTGTTCGTCACTCAGCATCCATTCCTGCATGCGGCCCAAATGTAAACGAACCTATGGCTTTCATGAAGAATGCGTCATAATAGAAGTTGTTCTGCACGAATAGTACAGATCCTTGGCCTTGCTCCCCTGTGCGCTGGATCATTATATCCAGCGTGCCCTAGCATCCGTCACAAATGGCATTTGATACCAAAGAATGAGACACCTACATCTTCGTCCATGTCCAGAAACGCCACGCCCCGCGCGTCGCCTACGCTCTCGAGCGCCTCAGCGCCCTTCTTCACCTCCCGCCACCCCCTACGTACTCCCGGAACATCACACCCCGTTATGGTGCTATCCTTTCCGCAGTGCTCCGATAGGATAAGTCGCACTTTCCGAGTGCGGTCCCGTGCTGTTCCCGTAATGAGTAGCAGGTCGGGATATCCGTCCAGGTTTGTGTCACCTAAGCGGGGAGGGACGGGGATAGGCGGTGTGAAGGAGGTGTCGAGGACGAGTAGTGATGGCGTAGGAGACGAGGGCGAGGGGAAAAGTTTTGATAGCGGAAGGCTCACGTACCCCTAGATATAAATATTAGCACTGGCACAACCTACCGAAAGGTGTCACTTACAGGACCACTGAAGTCGAATTTGAAGTCTGGGTCTGCGGAGCAGAGCTCATCTGGTCGTCTGCATTTCTTGCCTCCAGCCTTACTACCCACGGTGGCTTTGTCTTCGCCAGAAAATACCGAGAATGAGGATGATGGAGCACAAAGTGGGAGTTGCTGATTGTACGCGATATTGATGGCGCAGTTTGTTCCCAGACCAGTGGTAGATGAGACAGACGTGCATGTGGTGATCAACAAGTCGATAGTGCCATCACGGTCTATGCAATATTCATTTCAGATCGCCCGAAGTCATAGGGTAGGATGATTGCCGACAATAAAGCTACATACCCATGTCTGCAAAGGTGACAGACTGCGTACCAAGCGGCAGACGGCCACTCTGTGCAAGTGAGAACCCTTGGTCTTTGTTATTGACCCATATCTGAAACGACTTTTGGCCGGAGCCTTCATCACACACAAGGAAGATATCTGTAGAAGTTCTACGATGACTTCTCAATGTAAAGGGAAAGGATAACGTACGTACCAGCAAGACAATCGCCATTCAGATCGATTACTCCGCTACTGTGCGGGTTAGCAAGCCTGCACTGGGAGTTCGAAAGTGGCGAGTCTGCACTAAACGCGTCAAGGCACGTGCCATTATTACTGCGTTTAAGCGAGTGAAGTCGATGAACGTACATCTCATACACCACACTATCTGATCGCGACGCATTCCAGACATTCTTCCAGACTTTGAGTGATGGTGGACTTCCAGGACGAAGGCCCAAGAGATCTATCTTCATGTCACCATTAATGTCAACGAGTATAGGTTGCGCCAGCATAGAAGCTGGTATGTTGATGGGGTCCAAGTCTTGTAGAGAATGTCTAAGCGGATGAGATGACGCAGGTCGAACTATACTCACCTAAGCCACCGTCGGGCCGTGCGGCATATAGAGACATGACAAGCTGATTTGGAGATGAGGGGCTCTGCGACATGACCAACACATCGAGAGTTCCGTCATGCGTGAAGTCTCCCGGCACAACATTGTGCACTGACTGTGGATGGCGGAAAGAGGCAGAACGATGGAAGGTAAAGTCATCTAGCCTCGTGATGACGACATGAATGCGTGTATTGTACCAAGCGGACATGGAACATACCGTGGTTCCAAAGGTAGATGGAAAGCGTATGTTGGTCTGAGTTCAGCGTCATGACGTCGAGACTTTGAAAAGAAGCACTCGGATCAAATTATGGGCGCGAGACAAATGAGCACTGACGACTGATCCCCATTAAAGTCTCCAAAAGCTACCACTCTCTCGTCGCTGTCCAAGCCCATGGCACCCGCACCAAGTAGTGCGTTTCTGGAGAAACGTTTGGGTGAAAGGGGCCATATTGCGGCCGCCTGGGACGTGAGCGCAAATATAAAGGTGCAAGATACTACAAGGGCAAGTAGACTTGGAGGCCTTCGCCTCCAGAAACATAGATACATAGTCAAGGGGATGGTTCCTTTCATTACAGCCTCAGTCTCTCTATACCCTCCAAAAGGAGATCCTTTCCCAGCACGTGGCATCCACTGAGGCGCTAAACCAGCTCCCGCGTTTCGACCTCACGGTCCTCGCACTAGTACCAGTACCAGCACTGCAGGGTGCATAGGTCCAGTGGACCGTGGATATGACATTTGATAATTTATATGCCTCGCTCCCTTAGAATATGCGACACCTGACACTGACGCCGGCGCCAGATACATTTGATCTTGGCGGCCACGGTTCCCTCGATATGAGCCGGCAAGAATAACGTCGACAATAGCTGCTTTCAGTCGTACCCGCACAAAGTGACGCGTACTGTCCACCTCATGTATAAGTGTACCATGACTTGTGTCGACACGCGCTTAGAGATACCATTACTGTTGATGTTTTGGGCGACTTACAGGCGACTTTCATAGTGCCTTATGAGAGAATAGGCCAGTGATCTGTCGTCCGGAGCGGTGTGCGATCATGGCCGGCGTCGAGATACACCCGTTGACAACGCGAAAACAATAGCCTCTATGGTTCCAAAAGAGAAGGGAGAATTAGATTGGACAATTAGACAGCTGAGCCCTTTTGGGTGCTTGTGGATCATCCTAAGTTACGTGGCAGCGTAGGGGTTTTGGCAGCGTGTCATGCACGATAGCAGAGGTAAGGGATTAGCAGTCAGGTCTTCGATTGCTTTGATGGACAATCTCTGCGTCTACACTCTGCACGTCGCGTTTCCAAAATACATCTTCTGTGGCCATGGACTCTGACTATAATGAAATAGATACGTCTCAGATGGTCGTTACACGTCCTTGAGATGGGGCGACAGTCACCGCCCAGCGGCCAATAAAAAAGTCAGGTGGCGGGAACGACCGATCACTCCCCATTTTAGAGAATGAATAGACAGCAGCAAACGTACACCTAATGCGTGTACGTATCCATTAATTGGTGCTTTTGGCCACAGCCAAGATATCATAGCCACGCGACAAAGCGTACCCGGGCATGAAGCCGATTTTCCCTGCAACTGCATCTTCATGGCACAACACCTGAGTGCCCGGTATCTACAATACAGATCGTCTCCGTGGACTTCAGGTCGAGGGAGCTTGCTGGAAGAAAAAAAATTAACGCGCCACAGTCTAGGATGCCACTCCTCAGCCGATCCATTGCATGCGCGTCATTGTCCTGAGCCACGATGACGTATGTGGCGCGGTGACGTATAGGCGCTGGACGCTTGAGTCCAAAAGCATGCGTCCGCCACAATAGTCAAGTATGTACGCAGTTACCATATTGGTCGAGGATGTAGTATTGCTCTGCCTACTAGGCAGAAAATTCGGTTCACCAGAGAGCGCTGCAACGGAGACGCTGAGCGAAATATCCAGGCGGAAGTTTGCAGATGAGCGAGAGCAGTGGTTCCTCAAGCTTACGATCGCGAGTGCGAGTCTAACGACACTCATCATGGCAGCACATCAGGTCATGTTTTGTACTGGAGAGTTGGGGACTGTTGCGCTTTGACCAGTGATGGTGGTGCGGAGCATAGGTGGCAACTAGGCCATGCCGAATCTGAACAATACTGTCAGCTTGTAGACGGTGGTGCAAGAGACGACGCACTCGTGGTGGTGTCGGTCAATGAGCAAATGAAAACGACGTCCAGTGAGGCAAGGATTTCCACGAGAACCAAGAAAGCTTTTATAGCAGAGCTGAAGCCTGCATCATGACCCCAGATCATCTAGCAGTACCCGTCCTTCCCTCACTCATGACCTATGAGCAACCATTCTCCGCGATATCCATTCTCTTCTAATCCAAATCCATACCCTTTCCCTCACCAGCAGCAGACACCCACACGGGATGCTGCCACCTACCCACTCCACTCCTTCCCCCATGCGCGGGGACAAGCATTGGAACCATTACCTCCTGAGCGGATGAGCAAGGAGAGTGTCACGCATGCGAAAAAGTGGGTCAGCCGTGACATATTGTTGAGGCAGCAGCTGATACTGGATGACTGTAACAGTCCATCTCGGCAAGACCACCAACCTATCAAAGACAACTGGGTTTTTGGAGGAGTGGGCGCCTATTACCCCTGCTCAGTTGAGGGAAGGGACATATGGTCCGCGGCCCCGGCGGTCGATCCGAGAAGGATAGCCCAAGTAAGCGGCATCACGCTGCCAGTCCATGCCACGCATGGGCATAATCCAAATACGACAAACAGTAGCTGCAGACCACATGAGCCTGCGAGGACCTACTATCAAGGCGGACAGACTGTCCGCCCACAACAGTTGGACTCGCAAAGCTCACGCGAAAACAGACCCATGGTTGTCAGATCGGCCACGACCATCCTGGCAGCCTCTAATGGATTGAAGGGGAAGGCAGTTCTGCATACCAGCCGGAGGCCTCGCAGAGGATCCGGAGTACGCCACGCGGCGGGCGCCCGGCGAAGGCTCCACGGCCTGGTCAAGGCATGTTTGTGGTTTCCCAGCAACCACCGCCGCCAGTGTAGGAGCAGACAACGACGCACCAGGGCAGGTTTCGGGTCTCAAAGAGCAGTACATCCTCAGGGATCGGTGCAAGCCGAACAGAGGACAGCTCAAGGGCCCAGAGAAGCCGACGCTGAAGTAGAACCAGTCAAGATAGCTCTGCCGGGGAAAGACCGTCAACCGAGTAGACGAAGCCGAGGGGAAAGCTGGTCGACAGTGAGGCGACTTCTCATAGGCTTTATGTTGGAATTTTGGAAAACGTGGCGCTGTCGAAGTTGCGAGCGAGCGCAACTGCAGGGCCATCAGTTGCATAAAGTAACTTCCCCTCCTGTACTCACCTCACGCGATTGCCATTGTTGGGCCACTCTTGCCCCGGACAAGCGCGCTGCGTGCGCGGGTGTCGTACGTTGTCGTCGATATTTCTTCACTTTATACCAAGAGCAGTCCTGGGGAGTTCGAAAGCCGATATGTAAAAACACAATAGTCTGAGACGTGGCGCGCTGCGCTGCCATCGCATAGACCTTCGCCACAGTCCATAATTGCCGTGAAATGCGTTTTCTTGTTGTCTTGCACGCGCCGGTATGTGGTGGAGGCTGCAAGAACCTAATAGGCAATACAATAGTGACTCGGCAAGCTCCGACGTCGGGCGTAAGAAAGAACAAAACTTCAGCGCGACGGGCTATGGCGAGAATGAATGTGAGTCATTGTGAGATTATCGCACAACGAATCTACGAAGACTAGGACCATCCTGATTACCTCTCGCGCAGTCGACCTGTCTTTTGTCTGGACCTCGCCAACTAGCACTGGAATGGCTTGTACCCTATCGGTTCCTTAACTTCGCCTAATGCGCACTGGTGCTCGTGCCACAATCCACCCATCTATGAGCATGACAATAATAATGATTTGAAAATTGCCAACGACACGTGAACAAGAATGTGTGAGTTGCTGCTGCAGAGCCTTACCGATCACCATACGCGGTTCTCACAACTGTAAGTGTGTCTAAAGTGCATCCCCTCAGGCTCGAGCTTCCACTGGAAAATGCTTGGCGGCGTTGGAATCCATATAGAAACAATGCATCTCAGTCGTTGAATAGGACTGGTGAGTTGACAAATGTTCTACTTATTTTAACCAGCCTATCTTTGCCTGTTTTGGTCTGTGAATCGAAGCAACAGATATGCTTCACCAATGTTCTCGATGTGTTCATTGTGAACATCTTTCCCTGTGATGACACTGTGTAGTCGAGATCATATTATTTTGGTATCTCATTGATTTATATTATTCATGTCTTACTTTACTATACGCTACCCTACGAGCGGCCACGGTGCTGCGGAGGCTTATCCACTGCGCGCTAGGCGAGAGAGCTTCTGATTGCATTTTGAAATCTCGATGAGGGAAACATTATTTTTCATGATTATGCAATGGTTTCGTCGACAGAGATAAATTGCTTGTAGCCTCATGTTCAGCCTCGAGACCAGCGCTATTGGGCTACATGCCACCTCGCACGCCAACGACCCACAGCCACGCCAATCCACGCGCTCCGCCACATTTTTGAATCTGTGCCGTGGGAGCCGTGGGGGCGACATGATGGTCCCAACCAGCCGGCCCGACGCCTGCGCTGAGGGGCCCTGATCCTGTACTCCGCTATGAGCTTCAGTACACAACGAACTATACGTTCGACTCCAGAAAGGCTAGGGACCTCGAAATTCTACTTGATCGCTTGGCTCTGCCAGTTTCTTCGACTAGTCTGGAAAATATTGGATGACAAGCCCACATGCGAGCTTCACCCCACCGAGATCCATATTTAAGACTCTGGACCTGAATAGATGGCAGGGCACAGGCCTTGCTGACAGCTTAACCCATAAATCGCTCGCACAAATAGAGCCTTCTCTCACGATACCATAACGAAGACTTTCAAGTTCTTCATCCGCTTTCTGGGTACTATCTCCGGCCCTCTGCTGGCGTAAAGAGGAGACCCGCTCACAAGTCAACTAGAGCAAGACATTCAGAACCTGGCGACAGTCAGAGTGAAGTTCTTGAAAACTCGTCATATGTTTTGTTACCCTGGAAGTTCATCTACGGCCAGACATTTCCTGCCGAATGTCCACGTCTTTGCCAAGTCGTCAGGGTCGGATCAAAACTATTGATCTAAGGGGTGGTGACACGGTCTCCGAGCCAGGACTTGTATCTCATATGCACCAGAACATTTTATCTTGCTTCTGGTGCCATACTGGTACCTCGCAGGACAATGTTTCATAATCTCAGAGATTCTCAAAATCACGATGGCTCCTGGATTCAAATTTGAGTCTCCCGCCTTCGCAAAGCTCTGAAGTCTTTCGTCCAGGGTAGCGTGGAGGGGCAGTATTACAGCCTCGACGTGGAAGTACTTATTAATCTCTTCTGGGTCATCCGTAGTCTTGCTTTCCTGTCGTATATATCCATAGACTGATGTTCTCTTTACAGAGTGACCTAGGGACGTGAATTCAGCCAAATACAGGGGATCCGATCCGTCAGAGGATTTCAGAGATTCTGTAAAGGTATTGGATGTTAATGGGAATCCTACCTCGTGGCTTCTAGTGGAGCTGCTTCGAACGACTGGGTTCCTCCATCATCTATTGAGTCGATTCTGATAACATTTATCTTAACTACGCCGCGATAGGTTTCCCACTGGTACAAGAACGCCAGAGATATTATTTGTCGAATGGCAAGTTAGACTGCGATCACCGATCGCTATCAAAACGGAAAGCAAAACTTTGCGTCAGACGGAGACAATATGTTATAGTATGCCATTTAACAATGATGAGCTAGGCTTCGACTGAGCCTTGATGTTAATCCTAACGGACGGCGACATAATTCACATGACTTCGAGGTCGACAAATGGAGTGAGGAAGTGAGTAAATCTCAATCTGACATACCAGCCCCTACGCGAATAACGCTTTACCACGTCTCATGCGCTGGACGCACTGCAAAGCCCACAAAAGCAAGTACGCCAAGTAGGAGAAGCAGAGTTGCACATACAGTCCAGCTCCCCAAGTCCACGGCGATCTGTCTTGGTTCGCAAGGAACTGACACGTCTGAAAAAAAGTATAAATGAGCGTCTGCGTGTGCGAGGGACCTGTGACGGACCTTCGCAATGCTCTTAGGATCCAGCCGTCCGCCCTGGTTCTTCCCGAAGTCCGTGCCGAAATTCGTGTGCGTGTCGCCTGTAGGACTGATTGGAATAGTAGTTATTGTTTTTCCACCAACGCACAGCAATGTGTCGCCCGAGATAACACACGCCTCCGTCAATGACAGTCTGCGTGCACAAAAGGCGTCAGGTCAGGCCAGTCCCATGCAGGAGCGTTCGATCCGATTCATGTGTGCAACCTACACCACCGCATCCTCCTGGAAACCCCCTTCAGCGAACGTGAATCAGCGGACGCATACAACAGGCGTACGTGTATATTCTACCGCCCGAACTCCTTGCTCAAACTCTTCGCGAGCGCGCGCAGCCAGTGCTTGCCCGTCGCGAATACAGAAGTCATCTCACCCTCGCGAGGCGATGCGGTCGCGCCGGCCATTAGCAGCGTGCCACGCTTCCCCTGCGCGTTTAGGGGCAGCAGCGGAACGCGAGGATGGCCTCGCGTGCGAAAGCAAACGCGGAGGCGAGCCTCGTCTCAAGCGTCTCGGTGACGTCGCGCTCGGCGGTCTCGAGGAAGGGGTTACGCACATGCAGCGCAGCATTGAAGAGCGTAACACGTTAGTCGCTATCCGGCCAGCGTGCGCAGATGTTATTGAATGAGGAGTGGACGTCTTTTTAGCTATATGTTGCGATGGGGAACGCGGGTGGCCTGCCGTGAGCATCCGAGTGCTTTGACACTGTGTTGGCGCAAGTACAACCGTGTAATAGACTTACGATATGCAGAGCTCCGCTTCTCCCGTAGCGCAACAAGATACGTGTACACTGAAACAGAAGATATTGTACCTCTAATAAAATTGTCCATCGGGGAAAACCACATTTCCAAATTCATATGAAAGGTCACCCTGAGCACCATTATAACCATCTACAGTGTTGTATGGCTCCTTGAGAGGTCCTTGATACACTCATAAGGAAACTTTATCAAATCTTGTCCAATTCCTTGGCTGATTTTTTTGAGGACTAATGTACACTATGTTGACATTCTGACAAAGTCATAAAGAGAATGGTTGATAGAGCATTGAATGGGAATTTTGGTAAGGTGCAATTTTGATCAAAAAACAACTCACCAGATCATAACTTCTCCAGAACAGCAGATAAAGGTCATAAATTGCAGTTTTAAATGAATATGCCTTAGTATAATATATAGTCTTGAAGATCCACTTTGAATCAAGGAGATTGGTAGAGAAATGTTTTGCCAGTGGACGGTGCACAAGAGCGTGACATCTCAATCACCAAGTGACCACATGAGCCTGCTTTTGAAGTGTAAGTCACAGCCTGACACACTGTCTCAAGGTCCCAGAAATCGCCAAATTTCAGCTCGACCGTCTGTATCGCTTCTACACATTCCACCTCTTAAATTTTTCACTTGAAAAAAATTATAGTAGTGGCCCAACTCATTCCACTTGCATCCTATATACTCAAAACCATCATACTTTCAAAGTTGTGCAAGCTGGAGTGGAATCGGGTTTTGGTGTCTCAAGGAGCCGTACAACACTGTAGTCCTTATTTCAAACGTGATACATACCTGCAAGAATACATACTGCAGAAACTCAGACATTGTCAAGAAGTCAAATACACCTCCCCACGCCTCACCTGACGCAGATATGGGTTCTACTGCATAGTCGGGGGGAAGGGGGGGAGCTTGGAAACGAGTGTCAGAATATTGAAGGAAAGTCTTGCGATGATAATTGCGAACAATCAGCACTCACCTTGAGAATTAGTCGTGACTAATGTAGTGCCATTTCGCCTCTTTTCCTTCCCCTCCAACAGCTCTTACCTTCGCTTCCTTAGTCAGTTTCCCCAAGTGTAATCGAATGCCATGCGCAGCACTATCCCATAGTGAGCGGGGGTAGTTTGCGTATATCCGCTCAACGATATCCCACGTGGACCATACTCCTGAGTTATTTGGTGACGTGGACTGAATGACCTCTAAAATCTGCGCTTCCCGCTCCAGACGATGATCTATGTACATTCTGATCGTTGTTGCACCTTGTGACACGACCGGTCCATGTCCTGGATAGAGCTGGTTATATGCAGTGTCTTCAAGAGTACGCTGTGCACGTAGCATCTTGTGCAGGCTGGACATATAAGTAGATAGGTCTTCAAATATAGCAGTGCCTTGTCCGAGAACAGTATCCCCCGTGAATAGCGCACTATCCGAAGGAAAGAGAAGACAAATCGAATCGATCGTGTGGCCAGGTGTGTGCAGTACTTTCAGAGGTTGCTCTTGTGCGTCGTCAGGAGACGACAGTGATATGACTTGACCATCTTCTAACATATGAAAGGCACCACCATCAGACGGTACGAATTTGTCTTCCGGAAGCGCATCTGCAACTTCTCTCAAGACTGTATCCTCCGGCGCATCGGATGGAAGGGGGTGCTTATGAATACGAGGCGGGGTAAAGGGGGTATGGGGATTGCGCTTAGACCAGATCTCTTGCAATAGCGTCAGGACGGACGGCAGTCCACGTACGTGGTCGTGATGCCTGTGTGTAAGGATAATGTCGGAGATGTCAGGCAGGTCAGTGTAGGTGACCTTGAGTGCCGTACGCAGCAGTGGCGTATATGTTGGTTGTCCTTCGCCGGTATCAAGCAAGATGTACGGGTTGGTACTTCCAATCAAATAGGTGTTTGTGCCTGTCAATGATGAGGAACCATGCCGCACCTGCTGGCAATACGCTTACCTTGCAATGTGTGTTTTCCCGGATTCTGCAAGTGAACGGTGCATTCCAGGTTCCCTTAGCAAAGGACAGAGACTTACCTGGCCCAATATTCGCACCACCCTTGAGCTAAGCTGCTTTGAATATCAGATACCTTGGTAGTCCAGCTTGAATATCGCTCTCCTCTCACCCGCGATATGGAGTCCAACATTTCCATGACGGCACACTCTTTAGCAATTCACCGTAAGTTACAGCCAGCGAGAACAGCTGCAGACAGAATTGTCTCCCAGCGAAACGTATCGGATCGATTCTTGATATCCTGAGGTTTGTGCTCAGGTTCATAAAGTCGTGGGCCAATGATTGGTCAGCCTGAGCGTCAACGATGGTCACTCGAGTGTGACCGAAGTTACACTTACTCAAGACTTTACACCGCGTGCGTCTCCAGCTCTCCGACTCCAACCAACGCCACTGTTGGCCACGACGACATCAAGATGTCGACAGTCGATACCATGTCTCCTTCTGAACCTCCAGACGGTTCTCTTCATAAAAGGAAGAGGTACGTTAATCTCGTCAAGTATATTCAGCGTTCCGTGCCAACACATGCCTTCTACAGGTCTCGTTCTCGTTCGCCCGAGGGCGATGATTTACCTCCTACAAACCGCAGGAGATCCGGTTCACCGCCCTCACGACCACGTGTGGAGATGCCAAAGGTCGACGATGTTGACCCTATTCGCCGCGCGGAGCGCGAACGACAGCTGGCAGCACATCTCGCCTCTCTTGAGCTCGAGAAGACTGAAAAGGTTAAGAGCGGTGAGGATAAAGGCAAGGCAAGGGATCTAGATGCCAAGTCTGAGTTTGCGAAGCTTGTTGGTTCACGCTCTGGTGGTGTTTACATGCCTCCTGCGCGTCTTCGCGCTATGCGCGAGGCGGCTTCCTCTGACCGATCAAGTGCGGAGTACCAACGTTTGTCTTGGGATGCCTTACGCAAGTCTATCACCGGTATTGTCAATAGGGTGAACATTGCCAACATCAAACACATCGTTCCGGAGCTCTTTTCCGAGAACCTTATCCGAGGGCGAGGCTTGTTTGCGCGCAGTGTCATGAAGGCTCAGTCAGCGAGTTTGCCATTCACTCCGGTTTTCGCTGCGCTAGTGGCCATTATCAACTCGAAGCTGCCACAAGTGGGGGAGCTCGTTTTAACACGACTGATCAGTCAATTTCGACGAGCCTTTAAGCGGAATGACAAGGTATGCCTCAGTGAGTTCCTCATCGCAATATCTATCTGAAGGTCTTTTGTACAGATTGTCTGCACTCCGACAACCACTTTCATCGCCCACCTAGTCAATCAGGGTATTGCACATGAGATTATTGCTTTGCAGATCCTGGTTCTGCTGTTGGAGCGCCCTACCGACGATTCTATAGAAATTGCCGTGGGATTCACGAGAGAAGTTGGCGCATTTTTGTCTGAGAACTCGCCAAAGGCCAATGCCACTGTGTTCGAGCGCTTCCGAGCTGTGCTTAATGAGGGCAGCATCAGCCACCGAGTGCAGTATATGGTTGAAGTGCTCATGCAGGTGAGAAAAGATAAATACAAAGACAACCCAGTTGTTCCGGAGGGCTTGGATTTGGTGGAAGAAGACGATCAGATTACACATCAAATCCAACTGGAAGAGGAGCTACAAGTGCAAGAAGGACTGAGTAAGCAGCATTTTGCGGTCATTATCCTGGTTGTCTTTGACAAGTATTCTGGCAGATATCTTCAAGTTGGATCCCAACTACCTCGAAAACGAGGAGAAGTACAAAGCCATTAAGTCTGAGATCCTCGGAGAGGGGTCTTCTGATGAAGAGTCTGGCTCAGCAGAGAGCGATAGCGAGGATGATGAGGCAGAAGGTACGCTTTCATTTTCTCGTCGATATGTCATCGTCCTGAAGTTGTATCAGTCGAGGCGAAGGAAGGTATTGAGGACCGCACCGAGACGAATTTGGTGAACCTTCGCAGAATAATCTATCTCACGATCATGAATGCGTTGAACTATGAAGAAGCTGTTCATAAGCTCCTTAAAATCCAAATTCAGGAAGGCGATGAGGTATATTTTCAAGCCTCGTATGTTGAATCCAGTGCTGAGAGATTGTTCAGATCGAACTTGCCAATATGCTTATCGAATGTTGTTCGCAAGAACGGTCATATTCGACGTTCTATGGTCTTGTCTGCGAACGCTTCTGCAAGCTCAACCGCGTCTGGAACGAGTGCTTCGAAACGGCGTTCGGAAACTACTATACCACCATCCATCGGTACGAAACAAACCGGTTGCGCAACATCGCGCGCCTGTTTGGACATCTGCTCGCCACTGATGGTGTGTCCTGGGCCGTTCTGGATTGCATCAAAATCAACGAAGACGACACGACTAGTAGTAGCCGTATCTTCGTTAAAATCATGCTTCAAGAAGTCACGGAGAGTATGGGCCTACCGGCGGTCAAGGACCGGTTTACGGACCCGGAGGTTAGGGCACTCTGTCGTGGCATGTTCCCTCTCGACAATCCCAAAAACACGCGATTCTCTATCAACTACTTCACCAGTATTGGACTGGGCGCTGTCACGGAGGAGATGCGTGAGCATCTAAAGGTATGGTTTTTCTATATACTCCACGTCCGTATTTTACTAATTTCTGTCCTTCAGAATGCACCTCGTCTCATCATGGAGCAGCGGCGCGCGATGCTCGAAGCTGAGTCGTCCTCGTCTGACAGCTCTTCAGAATCCGACACTTCCTCCGACGATTCTGATTCGGAGTCGTCGGAGTCGTCGGAAGACTCCCGCGACCGTCGTCGCAGGCGCAAGTCGTCGACGCCTCCACGTCGGCGTGACGGTTCACGTGATCGTGAGCGTAGTTATCGAGGGCGTGGGCGCGACGACAGTCGTTCGCCCCCACCAGCCTCGCGGTACCGGGATGGGCGCGACGACAGAGACAGGGAGCGCTCGAGGGCGCCGCGGCCAATGTCGCCTGTGCGGCGCAGGCGTTACTCGGATGAGGACTCACGCTCTCCGCCGCCGCCGCCGCGAGCTCGTTACGAGCGTGACCAGTCGCCGCCGCGGAGGGACAGGGGATACGACGGGCGGAAGGACGATGCAAGGGACAGTCAGCGGGACAGAGGGTATGAGAGGCGGAGGGACGACTCGCGTGCCGAGCGAAGACGGTGACATGACGTCAGATGATGCCGTCTTAAGATGGGTTGTATATTATGTGGTACCGTGTAATCCCAAGCTTGCACACGCTTTGAGACTTGAAAAAGATGGGTTCCCTGAACATCGACTACAATCCCCGCAGGCTTACTGCGTTTCGAATATGGAAGCCCAGCGTTACAGACCTGCTCAGTATGCGTATAAAAAAAAAGAGTCTGCACTACATGTGATCTAATAGTCCATCCCGCAAACCAGTTGCAGCACTGCATAAGCGCGAGAGGCCAAGTAAGAGATGTATATTACTGGTAGTGTAGTAAGTACCAGTGGTCAGCGCGCGCGGTGCAGCACCAGCGCGAGAATGTCTAAGGTATGTGTCCACGCCCGTCGAGGGCAGTAAATTATATGCAAGAGGATATCACGAGCAAGACGTGGCTGTGTGGGAGAGAGTAGTCTAGAATGAAAGAAGGGGGCGAAAGGCGGTGAGTAGCACCGTCTAGTTGTTGAAACGCCACTTGATGTCGATGCGCCCGAGGGGGAGGGGCGCGAGCTCGAGGAAGGCCGACTCCGTGAAGTCGAGGTCGTGTATCGCGCAGGCTTCACAGCGGTCGGTGACTATCACGTCGACAAAGTGGCCCTGGTCTGCAGGAGACAAAATAAGGTGTCACGAGGGGTGAGAGCGCAGGATGCAGAGGTAAAGAGGCGTACATTCAACCGTGATTGACTTTCCACAGATCGGGTTCCTAGGACACAGACGCTCAGTTGGGCATTTACAATAGTAGACAAGGCGCATACGCGTTGGGGTTCTCATTGGCACCACTAGTATACGTATAATAGTTAGGGCTCACGGGACGACAACGCGGACATAAGCAGGAGAGCTCACGGCCAGGAGTCGAATAGGAGTGCCGAGGCCGCAACGATCCAGTCCGTTTCTACGTTATAAATACCGCAAGCACCGAGGCCCGCTTTATAGAAAGTACCTGGAGGACCCGTCACAGATACGCACGGAAGACGAGTGTGACGAAAGACGTACCCTGGCCAAACTTCTTCACGCCCACGGCGCTTTCGGCGGCTTTGCGGGGGAGTGGCGCGGCAGACACGAACGCGGCGAGGAAGGCAAGGAGGAGGGTGACGATGCCAGTAAACGAGTGCATTTTTTTTTTCAAAAGAG